>OY804605.1:45208659-45466181 GCA_963680895.1 Fragum sueziense | reverse complement strand
GGTCTTACCATTTGCTACAGGACATGGCAGCCGGGATATTTCTAATCCCCCTCCACAGCTGGGGGTGAGTCCATACTGGAGACTACACGTAAAAGATTTAGAGCTTTCTTACATTTATTGCTCAGATATTCAATGTGCGGGATGAACGATAATTTAGAGTCAAATAAAAGACCCAGAAATTTAAATTCTGGGACAACTTCGATTCGGATCCCGTCCAAAGTGAGTTCTGGATCGGGATGGAGTTTTCTCGATTTACAGAAATGCATACATTTTGTCTTGGTTTTAGAAAATTTAAAACCATTTTCATTCGACCATTTACTCAGGTTATTTAAAACCTGTTGTAACTGTCGTTCGATGGTATGCATATGTTTCGAACGATAACAAATACAAAAGTCATCAACGTAAAGAAAATATTCAATACCAGGGCAAGTAGCCTTAATAATATTGTTGATTTTAACACTAAAAAGTGTAACAGAAAGAATGGAGCCCTGGGGAACGCCCATCTCCTGTTCATGAGGATCAGAGAGCGTATCTCCAACCCTGACTCTAAATTGCCGTCCATCCAAAAATGCAGAGATAAAATAAGCAAGGCGACCTCGTATACCGAAATCATGGAGGTCATTCATGATTCCATACTTCCATGTGGTATCATATGCACTCTCTAAATCAAAAAAGACTGAAACAACGTGTTCTTTCTTAATAAAAGCTTCTCGTATAAAAGTCTCGAAGCGAACTAAATGATCGAGGGTGCTTCTTTGCTTACGAAAGCCACTTTGGGCCGACGTAATAAGTTTGTTTTTCTCAAGAAACCATACAAGACGGTCATTGACCATTCTTTCCATGGTTTTACAAACACAACTTGTTAAGGCTATAGGCCGGTAATTTGAAGGATTATCTGAATCCTTGCCAGGTTTGGGTATTGGAATGACAATAGCTTCCCGCCACGAGGCTGGAAGTATTCCCGTTTTCCAAACACTGTTAAAGATATCAAGTAAACACTGAAGGGACTGGTAAGGTAAATGTTTAAGAAACTGATAGTGGATATCATCAGATCCGACTGCAGTGTCATGGCACTTCTTTAGAGCTGTTTTAAGCTCTTTGATGGTAAAGTCTTTATTATAGTGTTCTGTGTTTTTAGATTTAAAATTCAATTTTTTTTTCTTTTTGTTCTTGATATTTTTGAAATTCTGAGGAATAATTCGTAGAAGAGGATGATTTCTTTGCAAAGGTATCTGCTAAGACATTTGCTATGTCTGGCTTAGATGAAACAACGCCATTATCAGTATTCAAATGCCCAACACTTAGTGAAGAGTTTTTGCCACTAATTTTACGCACCATATCCCAAGTCTTTTTGACAGACGATCTAGAATTTAATCTAGATACATACTGTCTCCAAGACGTACGTTTACTGCGTTTAATAGTGCCCCGTGCCCTCGCACGTGCAACTTTAAACTTTATAAGATTTTCCTTAATCGGCCTTAGATCAAACTCTCTAAGAACTGACTTTTGCTTTGCTATAGCCTTCTTGCAATCATCATTAAACCATGGCTTATTTGGATGTTTAGGATTTCTAGACGTTCTCGGGATTGCCTTTTCTGCAGATGAATATAATAAAGAAGTAAATAACTCTGCAGGATTTTCACAATTTTCAAAAGTTTGAGGTGTAATGGACTGTTCACAAACAGTTTTGAACAAGTCCCAGTTTGCTTTATGGAGTTTCCACCGTTGTGGTCGTTCCTGTACAGATGGCCCAATTTCCGAAATAAGAATCGGAAAATGGTCACTGCCATGTAAATCGTCTTCAACTTTCCAGTTAAAATCTGGAAAAATTTGAGGACTGCAAACTGTCAAATCTAATGATGAATAGGAACCAGTAGCAGGATGTAGATAAGTCGATGACTTATCATTTAAAAGAGAAAGATCATGCCTTGAAATGAAATCGTCTACAATAAGACCTTTGTTGTCAGTATTAGAACACCCCCACAAAGTGGTTTGGGCAATTGTTCAATGAGCCGGTCTAGCTTCCTCCCGTCCACAGGAGAACTAGGAGGAAGATAGATAGAACAAAGGGTGATAGTTTTGTTCAGAGAAATACTAACAGCTACTGCCTGTAAAGTAGTATCAAGCTGCACAAGACGATGAGGAACATTGTTATTTACAATGATACCAACACCTCCTGATGCTCTTTCACTTCCCGTAAAGTTTTTAAAGTAACATGAATGGTATTTTAAAGAAAACTTGTCGGTATCTTTAAGGAAAGTTTCTTGTAAACAGACTGCTACTGGTTTTTCTTTCGAGACTAAAAGATTAAGTTCTTCGAAATTTGATTTAACACTACGGCAATTCCATTGAATGATATTATTCGCCATGATAGACAATAAAATTAAAAATATACCACACAGTAATGGAAGTCTATAATTACTCATTTATTAAGTTTTATAATAGTACTACCTTGCTTATTCTTTCTGGAATGTGCAGGGTGGTCATCGGTAAGCATGTCTTCTTCAAGACACTCAAACCGATTATATTGTTTGATAGGGTCCTGAGACCCCTTCGGCTGGCGATCAGAGATCACCGGTTTCGAAGGTACAGGCCTTCGGTTGGGATTTATTGCATCACGACTAGATTGGTTAACTGATTCGTTGCTTGTAGTCTTAGACTCGGACTTAGAATCTGGTTTTGATACATTTTTGGCAGCTGGAGCAGGAGTTATAGGAGTGATTGCAGTTGTTTTTTTCTCTGGAGTTTTGATAGGATGAGGAATTGGGTCAGAAGTAGGAGTGGAAGTAGTTGGAGGGTTTTTTGGAGAAGAGAAAAGTTTTGAAATTTCTTCTTTCTTCTCAGGAAAGAGAATGCATAATTTCGTGAAGAGGTTTTTGCAATTATCACATCCGTTATCATCTTTGTTTGTATTGACTTTGGTGGCTTGAGAATAAGAAGTAGTAAGTGTTACACGACTGTCGACAATTTTTCTGGCTTCAAAAAATGAGAGGCCTTCGCGACATTTAACAGTCACAATTTCCTTTTCCCGCTTCCAGTGGGAACAAGCACGAGAAGTTGATTTGTGGGCTTCACCACAATTGTGACACTTTGGTGTGTTACTACAATTGTGGTAGTCATGTGTCTCAGGCGATTCACAACACCTATGACACAGAGCAAATGCCGCTTTGCAGTTCTTCTCATGATGCCCGAACTTAAAACAACAATAGCACTGGAGCGGGTTAGGAATATACATCTCAACTCTAACCTTCAAATAACCAACCTTCAAAGATTTTGGAAGTATGGCTGATTTAAAGGTTAAGACGATTGTGTTGGTCGCTTTTTTTGTTCCGTTATTGTAACGTGAATTCTCCTAGCTGCCGTAACGTTTTGCGATTGTAATTCATGCACTATTTTATCTTCTGACACCCCCTGAAGATCGGGGCAGCGTATAAGGCCCTTTGAAGTATTTAATGATCCATGTTCCGTGTATTTAGCAGGAATATCGAAAAACTTGTTGATCTTCAAAAGATTGTCAGCATGTGCCTTCTTGTCAACCTCAACAAGAAGAGCACCAGATCGTAACTTTTTGACCGATTTTGGTTCACCTGAATACGATAAGATACATTTGTTAATGACAAAAGGCGAAAGAGTTGAAAGTGCTTTTTCGTTATCCGTTGATTCAATAATTAGGTATCTAGGGAAGTTTAATAGGCATGATCTGTTTTCCGTGTCCGAGTCAAAATCCATACGCGTCCTTTTTAAAGTTTTAGAATCCATATTTGAAGGTTTAAAGTTCATCATCTGGGCCCCCACCCGCCACAGAGTCCAACAAGGGGACATGGAAACGGAGCGGATATCCAGCTCCCCATGCCAGGGATACCCAGATGGTATACTCAAGCCAATATCACAACAAGCTCGGCAAAGACATACATGGTTAATCTCTAAAACAAAGACCAGTCATGCATTTCAACGCCGACCAAGCCATTCAATCAACTCAATTAACCCATGAGCCTATATAGACAAGGACTTACATATCAAGTATAAAAGAGTATACAGCGATAATTGATGTCACAATAAATATATAAAACGTAGTGGTATACATGTATTAAATGACATAAATGTACATAAAAAATCCAAGTCTAAAGCGACCAGCCGATTGCCTAGACCGGGTCCATCTAAGCTCCCGTTTACACCGAAGCCGAGGCCAAAGCCAGCGTGTTGGGAAGCTGGAGAGCCCTGGGCTTCCCTCAACTGACCAGGATCCCCTTTTCCGGCTTACGAGTATCCACTCACGGCCAACAAGCGGGTCCGTTACAGACACACTGCCCTTTGCTTGGGGTCTTACCATTTGCTACAGGACAGGGCAGCCGGGATATTTCTAATCCCCCTCCACAGCTGGGGGTCGTAAGTCCATAAGCTTTGTTAAACATCTTGAAGTGTTAGAGGGCACCCACTTTCACACTCCATAAAGGGATGTTCCATCAAGAGTTTGAACTCATACAAAATAGTTCAGACATAGTAAAGATGGAAGGCAATGATGTTATTTCCAATAAGAAAATACATGTTACGTAGGCCTATGTACATGTACATATATGTATATCATTCTGTAGTTGCCAAATGATTTAAGTCCAAAGCTAGAGTTGCTAAAATGCTTCTCACAAGTACAAAGAAGTGTTTTAGTGTACCAAACAATATATTTCCACTTCTTTAACTGGTAGCTTAATTAATTTTTTACCTTCAATTAATGTGTAAGTTTCTTCGGGATATGGCAACTGAGTGGGACATGGCAGCTAACTGGGACATCAAAGTGGAACATCAGCCTGAAATGTTTTATTTTAATTATTATAACTCCTAAACACAAATGTTTACAATGGGAGAGTCTAATTTGGATCTCTCCCTTTTCACAATTATGACAGGAAACTACTCAACAATAATTACTTGAGATATGCAATTTTCCAAAAGCTCAGAGTTGATTAAAAATAAACAAACTGTGTCATTATCATAATATGAAATAAACACGAGGACACTCTAGTTCGTTCACCTGAGACCTAGGCCAAAAGTAATTGTAATGAGTGAAGAGAAATAGTTTCCTAAAGACTTAAATTAGTAATTGTCAATGTGTTCGTTAATCAACTACATAGAAACAATGTGACCCCAGGGGTTGGGGGCTATTTTGAACCTTAGGGTATGTTTGAACAATCTTGGTAGATGTCCATTAGACAATGCCAAATATCTAAGCTCTATAGAGCCTCTGGTTTCAGACAAGGAGGTATTTGAAGTGTGTCTATTTTAAAATCTATTTTAGCTCCTGTGACCTAGTTATGCAGTGGACCAGAGTGATTTGAACAATCTTTCAAGACCTTTCCTGTTAAGTTTCATGAAGATCGAGCTGGTGGTTCAGGAGAAGTTGTTTTAAAGAATAGTTTTCAGATGACAGAAAACGGATTATGCACAACGAACATCAAGGTGATCCTTAAAGTTTACCATCAGCTTCACTCAGGTGAACAAACAAACTGTGCCATAATGATGATATGTGCAAAGGACTACATGAATGATTCAATACAATAAATTGTTAGTAAATGATAAAAGCACAAAAGCATATCAGTCGAAGTTAACTCATACAGCTATTCTTGACCCATTACCACACAGTGACTCCTTTTGACTCCTCACAATTTAAGATAGAGGCTTTGGAAAACATAGTGGAAAATGAAGAAATTGCTTGTGACAATTAAAGTGTTGTCTGCAGCATCTTTCAAATTAGAACAACCTAAAATTGTGTAGTTTGGTAATGGGTTAAAGTTCACATACATGTAACTAAAATGTGTTACTGACTTGAACACAATGCACTCAGAACAGAAGTATTCATGAAAAAAAGTTGTTTAAAGAATGTTCATTATTGTTCTTTATATCAAAAAGTTTGAATTTCACGATGTCAAACTAAATTCTCATTTGTCCTCATTATCTTTCACTTTTTTGCAGGTGCCATCTTTGTTGACATCATCTAAGTTGGTGCTACCATCTTTCCATGTGTCATCTTCCTCCAGGAAGGTGGGGTCGGTGAAGATTTTCTCCATCTCGCCTATCTCAATCTTCTTCTCCAACTCCTTAATCCGCTCCTTTGCCACATTCAGCCTTCTCTGGTAGTCATTCCTTTCACGCATTAGATGAGAATTATGTTGTTTCATGGTTGCCATTTTTAGCTCCACTGGCCTTTCAGGCCAGCGGGCTATTGTCATGGCGGTGTGTCCGTCGTGCGTCCGTCCGTGCGTCCGTAAACTATTTCTTTAAAAATCTTCTTCTCAAAAACTACTGAATGGATTTCAACCAAACTTCACAGGAATGATCCTTGGGTGACCCTCTCTCAGATTCCTTCGAAGAATATGGATTGAATTAGAATAACCGGAGTTATCTGCCCTTGAATGTCAAAAATAGCAGGTTTTGACCTTAGTTTTCTTCTAAAATCTACAAATATTGAACAATCAAGACAAAACTTTGGCAGAATGATGCTGACTACATGATGCTGACTACAAGATCTTGCCTTGGTAAAATTTTCAGCTTGATCTGAATTTTACATCATGAGTTATGTGCCCTTGAAATTGCCAAAAATTGTCATTTTCAGCTCTATTTTGCTGGTTTGACTTTATTTTTACTCTAAAATCTACAATTATTGACCAATCAAGACAAAACTTGGACATAATATATATAAGCATTATATGCGGCCTGGGTGTAATTTTCTGCTTGATTGGAATCTTACATCATGAATTATGTGCCCTTGAATTTGACAAAATTGCCATTTTCGACTTTGTTTTCACTCTAACAACCACAAATGTTAACTAATCAAAATGATACGTGGAAAGAATCTTGTTGACAACAAGATCTTGCTTATGTGTAATAGGTCAATGAAACTGATCATGTATTTGTTTCCGGACAATGTAATAGGATACGGCCTGCTTACGTCGACAGCACATTTTGCCCACGCAAAAGGAGGCGTGTCAGTTTCTTGAACAGCTGGTTTAGTCTTCTTATTACTCCTTGTTTGACAAACTAAACAGGACGTAACATATTGAACAATATCTTTGAATAGATTAATCCAGGAGTATTTTGCTCAAATTACATCATATGTTTTATCTATCCCCATATGCCCTAAAGATCTATGATATTCAGACAAAATATCAGTTTGAAGATGTTGTAGTAACATGTTTTTCTCAATTTGTGGGAAGAAGTCATCTTTCTTTTCGATTTTGCACAGAAGTCAAATTTTAGTGTACTGCAACCATAGATTCTAGTCTATTTTAACAACTTCCTTCCGCTCTCGGTTTCCGCCCATTGTCTGCTTGTCTGTCAACAATGAAGTTTTGTATTTTAGTAGTTCTACTTCTAATTGTGAACACAAGTTCACAAAATGTGTGTGATTCGTGTGACAAAACTTTCGAACCAGATTTAGTTTGTCATTTCGAGGGACATCCACCAGAATTGTTTGACATGGTATTCAAGCTTTGTGAAGAATTTGAAAATTTTACCAGTGTCCATTTTAACTTCCCCACCAGTGTAGTACCAACAGTTAACATCAAAGACACACTAGTCGAAAGGATTACAGACACAAAGAAGCTGTTGACATGTGTACGAGTGATATACAATGGGTTGATAAATGTTAATGATGACAATTGTGTAAGTTCTTTTGTTTTTTTGGTTGTCAAACAAAAAATTTAGACTGGTCCAAATTAAAAAAAAAAAATGCTGCAGATGACAATTACAGGGCGTCAACTCAAAATTTTGAAAAAATATAGTAATATAGGACATTTTGGAGCAAAAATATAGGACAAATATAGGACATTACTCACGGCCTCAACCCTCCAAAAGCAACTCAAAATACCTTGTTTATTTTGTTTCTTTATAGTACAGCTGCAAGATTTTAGCATGAAATGGTGTGCATGTAATAACATCTATCTTTAAGGTGGGCTTTGAGACATGCTAAACACAAAAATTTAAATCTGTAAGAAGTCTGGTAATGGCCAATGGACATTGCCAAACATGTTTCTAGGAAAGGGAATAATGTGAATTTGTCTATCATTTCCCTCTCTATTTCTCTCTGAAACCTTCAAAGCTATGAAACATGGCTAATTTCATTGCAAAAAAGATATTTTGGTGATATAATCTTTGCAAAATCAGGGAATGCCAGGACTCTACATTATAGGACAAATTTTCAATGCATAGTGATAATTTGAGGCATCCCGTAGACAATGAGTTATACACACACAATTTCACAGCCCTGGGTTGGATGTTATGGCAGTTTGGGAAAGTTTCCATGCCCTGTATGCTGCACTTGCAGTAACATCTTATGCAGTGGTTGCTAAAGGCGGGCCAAGTAGAAATGCTGAGGTATGAACAAGCTCAAAGAAGGTTCAAACTTCAGATGTGCCAGTTTGACGAAAGACCCCAGGCTGAAGTGTAGGTTGGACAAGAGAAGTTAAAGGTACATTTGTAGTTGCATCATTCTGCTATCTTGGAAACAGGCTTTCTGCAATCATTGGGTGTGACTAAGCTATAATAACTAGAGTCAAAGCTGCATGGAAGAAGTTTAAAGGCCTGATGCCAATCCTCACATAACCCTACCTCAATTACCAAACACCAGGAAAACTATCTTCAAACCCTGTCTGGAGCTTGACAATTTATGCAAGTGAGACAAGCTCCCTATCAAATCCAAAATAGCAATATCTGCAGCGTAATGATACAGTGATGGTCCGACAGATCTGTAACAAATCACCACAGGATATCTCCAATACCATATATATCAAGCAAACTCCACTAGTAGCTTGGCCTCTAAGACCTGGAAAGGAGCTTACCATGGTATGGAGATGTGGAGAGATCCAATTGGGCAATTAAAACAGATTTCCTCATTCAGGTCACTGGCATTTGGAGACCAGGATGGCCCAAGATGATGTGAAAGCAACTATGGGAAAGAGACTGCAGAGAAGGGAACTTACTGGACATCAACCCTCAAAAGAAAGATAGGAGAATGTGAAAGGACAGCAATACCTACAGCAAGCTAGCTGGAAGGGATATCACAGATGTGGACAATAACTCTACCCCTTCATGTTAAATATGAAACCCAGGATAGAGTGAGTGTATGCCTTATGGTGTGGAAGATTATCCTCTTCATCTCTCTTAAATCTGGGAACCCACAACATAGGATTTTAATCAAAGCATAAATGAATTTGAAGTTTCCTGGAGTTGCATGAGACAATGCTAGACAAATTTTACAGCTCTATGCCTTAAGGAGAGAAAATTGCCCTGTTCATAAAATTCACATAACATACGGGTAATTTTCATGATATATGCTTTAGTAATAATTTGAAGTATTTTGGTAAGAATCTATGAGTTGATGTTACTACCAAAATTTGAGAGCCATTTGCATTGGATTTTGGAGAGGAAGAGTGTCAATGATTTCTCTATTTGTTTTCTTTTTAGAATCAGAGAATTCTCAACACAACCACCAATTCTCAATGCAAAGTGATGGTTTGAATTGCGCCTTAATTCTGTTAGTATCCCCAATTCTTTATGATAACTATACTTACAAATTTTCAAAGCTCTATATTAAATTGTAGAAGATAATAAGTGGTATCAAATTTCTCTCTTCATCAAATCTGGACACCATTTATACTTTGCTAAATTTCAATTCATGGATTTCAATATACTAATAGGAATCCAAAAGATGTTGTGTCATGCAACATTTTTACGCTAGTCATGGTTTGTGATTGAAAGTTTTTTGCAAGTGTGTACAGACATAGACTGGACAGACAGTTGGTGATCCAATACAATGCCTCAAACTAAGCAATTCATGCTTAGGTCAACTAAAAATCATCAGCTTATATTTTGAATCAAAATTAATGTTGCTGATACAGGTATTCATCCAACAATTGCTTTACATTGGTTAACAGAAAAGCATAGTTTCTATGATCTAAATATGGTACTAAATCATTTTACAGATACTTCAACACACACTACTTTAATCTGCATCTGTTTTAAGTCTATTACTATCTTTATTTCTTCAATTTCTTTTCAACACTATATTATCCCATGAAAATATAGTATTGGTGATGACTATATAGGACACCTTTTAAATATAGGACAATATAGGACAGCCATCAAAATATAGGACAAATATAGGATATAGGACAGAAGTTGACGCCCTGCAATTAGAAAACATTAAAGCAAAAGGAGATTCTGTTGGGTTTAACTTTTTACAGAAAAAAGGTTCAAGTAAATATTGAAGTTCAACGATTCTGCATTTTTAATTGATTTGTGCATTATCTGTAAGTGAGAGGTTAGGTTTAACAAAGTATCATACACGGCATGATATTATATTTTAAAAATGTCTAAATTTTTATGGTACTCTCAAACAATCAACTCTGATTAGTATTGAGAGGAGACCAACCATCACCAAGTTGTTTAGTAAGGAAAAAGTTGTGATAAAAAATAAATTCAATAGTAAACAAGTTTTGTTGGATTTTTTTCACTTCAACATCAAACATTTAGGACAGTCCTGTTCAAAAAAGAACTACAGAGGACAAAATTCATGCTGATAAAGATCAGATTTGTGTGCAATGAAGCTTCAGAAAATATTGAGGTAAAAGATAATTAGCATTTTTTCTTTTATTTTTCTCAATGTTTTCCCATGCCTTTTGTAATATTGACGTTTAAACCCAGTCTTTTTTTGGGGAAAGGGTTAGTTTTTTTCTCAATATGTTACTTCATATTTTCAGACAAATGAGTCTCCAACAACTTCAACAACAACTCTACCACCACCACCTCCCCCAACAACAACACCTACTCCATCAACAACAACAACACCACCACCACCTCTTCCAACAACATCAACACCACCGCCAGTAACAACAATGACAACAACAACGACAACAACACCTCCACCACCACCTTTTCCAACATCACCACCAGTTACAACAACAGCAACAAAACAACAACATTCGGTGAGAAAGTGGAAAAATTCAAAGATGCAGGTAAAAACGTAAATTATCTTAGTAAGATCAATCTTATACTTATTGTCTTCTTAATCATCTCCTTAATCATCTGTACTATAATTAGATCTCAACTTGGAAAAAAAATGTCGAACTTATCAAATATTCAGTACATCTCATCATTTACCCAATACTATGCCCCCTTCTGCACAGGCTTTAGACGCGAGAATTTCTAATGAGCCTCACTCATCTGACCATTTCAATTTGCAAAACATAACACATGAGAGTAACGATAACGAATCTTTATCTTGGGATCATGATGAATTTTCAGGATATGAATCTCCATCACATCAAATACCAAGCAATGATTATGAGGATATAGAAAATGTTGATTCAACCCATTATCAAATATCAAGATTAAAGGGTTGTCCAATTGGAAAGCTTGTGTAGATAACACAACTTATGAATTAAAAAAGTAGAAATAATTTATTTTTCTTTCACGGAACAGACTGCTCCAAAATCAGTCAACTACAATACAGATGAGCATACTCCAGTCACCTTCACCTGAACCTCAAGCACATCAAGCACACGGGCATTCAGGTTAATGCGGAATGGATGCAGATCATGTGTTTCCCTCTCAAACCGTTTACATTATATTTTCATGCAAAA
Organism: Fragum sueziense; assembly: GCA_963680895.1. NCBI lineage: Eukaryota > Metazoa > Mollusca > Bivalvia > Cardiida > Cardiidae > Fragum > Fragum sueziense. The sequence goes on along the minus strand of OY804605.1, from coordinate 45,454,554 downwards.
GGAAAAGTAAAACTTTTTTCTATGTCGCTTTTTTTCCTTCAAATATTCAATGCGAGGGTCGATGATTGCATGTGAATCTAAATAAAATTGGAATCTATTAACACATCGATGAATATGTAATCGGTAATTCAGTGTTTGGTCCGACTTCACTGTGGATCAAAGTTGCATTTTCATAAAAGCTGAATAAACAAACAGGTCCGTGTAATAATTCGTCCTACCCATAATTCGAGACTACAATTTTCACTAGCTATATAAGTATCAATAAATATATTTTAAGACATGGTGGCAATAGAAAACAAGAGGACCAAGATGGTCCTATATCGCTCACCTTAGAGCGCCCTAAGACATACTTTTAAGCAAACCTTTTAAATCGCCGAGGATTTTGAAAAGAGGATTTCGAAAAGGAGTGATATGACAATGGTACACACTTAATTTCAATGCACAATTTGGGAAAAGATTGTCAAATTTTTTTCACTATATCTGTATTTAAAATCAGAAAATCCACAACATATTGCTGAATTTCCATTTCACATAGACAAATCGAAGCATTAATTTTGGAAACAGGTCATTGGGCTATAATATTTAGAAACCATTAGACAATTGTAAACATGTTCCCGCTTTTACAAATCTATAATACCTCATGGTAGAGCTTATTTTTAATGATAACTTGAACTATTCTGTTTAACAAGACAATATGACACACACAACTTATATGAACTTTTTTCTGTACAAAATGCAAGAGCCTACAGCATAGGAATAATTTAAATAGTTCTTAAACGAGGCAATAAATTATCTCCAGGTCTTAACAATTTGAAAAGATTGTAAAACATTGCCCTCTATCATTTATATGGAACCCACAAGAAAGGGGAAATATTCATTGAACAGTAAGGATTTGGTTATGGTTAAACCTTTTCCAAACAAAATAACATAAGAGCAGACATAATTAAGCTATTTTCGACTCTATTTTGACATTGTTTTCACTCTAGCAAATGCACATATTTACCAATCAAGACAAAACTAGGACTGAATGTTTGTGACTATAAGATCTTGCCTTGGTATAATTTTAAGCTTCATCTGATTTTTACATCATAAGTTATGTGCCCTTGAAATTGACAAAAAAATACCATTTTTGGTTGTATTTTGACTTAGTTTTCTCTCTAGCAACTACAAATATTGACCAATCAAGACAAAACTTGTACAGAATGTTGGTGACCATATTGCCTTGGTATAATTTATAATTTTCAGCTTGATCTGAATCTAAGTCATGAGTTATGTGCCCTTGAAATTTACAAAAGTGTTATTTTCTGCTTTATTTTCACTTTTACAACCATTAGTATTAACTACTAGTAATCAATACAGAACGTCCACAGAATCTACTGACCATATGATATTTGCTTGAAATTTTCAGCTTGGTCATGCATTTGCTTGTTTGTGCAGTCTGAAAATAATAAAAAAGTAATTGGTTTGAAAAGTGGTAGAAAAAGGTCAAACATGAAAAGGATACTTTTGATTTTCTGTGCGATTCAAAGTTAAGTGTGGCCTTTTTAGCTGGATATTTACAGTGAACATTATTTTTTAGAAAATGAATAGAAAAAGGAAAACGAATAGGAAAGACAAAGAATATTGTATTCAATGATCCAAAGGTTTGTTAGTATATAACTGGAATAGACACATAAAAAGTAAGGCTTTAAACTGTAAAACTTTAACTGCAGATTAAGATGTATTCAACGTCTTCCAATTTAAGCTTTAGCGATGCATATGCTCAGACACCAGAAGATATACCTCCGCAGATTGTATTTACACCAGAAGATATTCCATCAGATCACATTTCATCTTTTTTTAAATGAAGACAAGACATTTTTTACACAAGATGAATTTCCTTGTAAGTACAGGTGTTGGAAGGAACCACTTTGATAGTGTCGACTTAACCCATTACCAAACGGCAAAATTTTAGACTAGTCCAAATTCAAAGATGCTACAGACGACAATTTCAAGTGTATGAAATTTTAAATTTTTCATCTTTATTTTTAGAAAACATTGTGGGAAATGAAGAAATTGCTTGTCACAAGCAATTTCTTTGTTTTCCACAATGTTTTCAAAAGCCAGTATTTTGTGGGGAGTTAAAAAGAGTCACTGTGTGGTAATGGGTTAAATGTTATATATTGTAATAATAATCATGTTGTGACGTCTGTTATAACGTAAGTAGATGTAGTAAGTTTTGATATGCAAGATGAGTGTTAAATAGCTACCACTGACGACAATTCTAATGCAACATCAGGGCATGTAGATTTTATATGGTCTGTTACTTTGACAGAAATGGTATTAAAAAGACTCAAAGCATATCTGGGACAAAGAAATACATCAATTAGTCGTTTAGATGTGATAATTTTAAACGACGAAAATTTACTACCAGGTTGTTTCGGCCAAACAAATTTCGTTAATGATAGCTACATAGTTATCCAATTAAATATACCATTACAAGGAGGCTGAAATACTGTCCTCTACATCTATAATGGCCCTTTCAAAATTAGGAGACCACGTTTCAAAATGTACGGTTTCGTCGCCACATTCCACGGAGGCTGACATATTACCGGTTACATCTATAACGGCCCTATCAAAATTAGGAGACCATGGGGGAAATCCTGATTTTCACTTTTGGGAGATTTCAAAGTTTCCAACAGCCTATCGGCGTCTTCCGGAGCCCATTCCATCAAAGCTGAAGTGTCAGGAAATTGTTCTTGCACAGCCAAATGATCTAAAATGCTGCTGACAAAAGGGTCGTTCTGAATTCCAAATGCCACCGCCAAAGGACCTGGGTCAATTTCTATAGAAAATTGCCCCCTCGAGAACACGAATGAAATTTATATGAATGAATGCTACATATGTGAAGTTTAACCCTCTGAAATATTTAAGGATTTGGAATAGTCCAAAGGGGTCTATTAGAGCTCTAAAGTATGGTGGCCTAGACTTGCCAAAATTGGATGATTAACGTTGCACTTCCAATTAATTGGTTTCCTTGGGAATTCTTGAGATTTTTTTTCGCGAAAATCCCAAAAACAATTCAATTCTATCATTTGGAATAATAAAATCCCAAGACTTTTCCACAAAATTTATTAGAATTTAAGTATTTTCGTTTTCTTAGAATCATCAGTTATTTTGAACATTTATTTGTGATATTTCAACAAGAAATTATGTAGAAAAGATTAAAATCTACTTTTGTTCTTGTAAACCTGTTCGGGTACATCATTATAATAAAAAATGTTAATGATTTGGAATGTATGGTGTATTATTAGGGCTATAATTTAAGTTTTGTTAAAATATTTTATCATTATTAAATATGTTTATCATTATCTGTAGAAAATTGTCCCCGAGAACAGGAATGAAACTTCTTTCAATAAATGCGACTTATGTGTACTTAAATGTCCAGAATTTTTTAAGGAATCGAAAGAGTCCAAAATGGTGTATAAGAATGATAAAGTATGGTGGGCTGTACTTGACAAAATTTCGCGATTGACTTTGCACTGAAAAAAGATGGATTTCTTTTGGAATATTCAAGATTTTTATGCACCCGGAAGGGAGACTATATAGTCGCCGCTTTGTCTATCTGTCCGTCCGTCCGGACAGTCCACTCCGTTCGGTCCGTCCGTCATTCCGTCTGTCCGTCCGGAGCGATTTCTTCATAACCCTTATGCAAAATCAAATGAAACTTACCATGCGAACTTCCTATAATATTTTGTCGATGCATCTTTCCTTGTCTTTGGATTCGATGCCTCGTCATGGGAAAAAGGGACTTATGGTAAAATACTGTTTTTCTCTAATTTCTTCTAGTCTAATGATCAGAATTTGATGAAATTTCATATTTGAGTAGCGAATCAGATGCCCAAGACCATAAATTATTTGAAATTTGCGTATGAAAATAGGTCATGGAATAAGGGGGCTTAATGTTTGTTACATGTAATATTACGTTAGCCCTCCATGTCTAAGCAACAAACTAACATTGGCCACAACTTTTGATTAGTAAGATGTAGTGCAAGTAGGCGGCTGGACAGATTCTGAACTTGAATTTGAAAGTGAAAATGAAGGCAACTCATGAATTAGAATTCACTTAGTTAACAGAAGTGATGATACATCTTTAAAAAATTAAATTGTAACCCTTACAATACACAACACATTTCAAAACATTAAAAATATTTATTAAAATAATGTATCTGAACAGGTTTACAAGAACAAAGGTAGATTTTGATCATTTTTTCAAATCATTTGTATTTAAAATAACATAAACAAATGTTCAAAATAACACATGATTCTTGGAAAAAGCAACAAAACCTAAACACTCATAAAGATTTTCTGGTAAAGTCGCTGGGATTTTTTCCTTCCAGGTAATTGTTTTTTTGGGTGTAAAGAATAAAATCTAGAATATTCCAAAAGAAACATGTCGTTTTTAGAGCAAAGTCAATCGCGCTATTTTGGCAAGTATTGCCCACCATACTTTATCATTCTAATACACCATTTTGGACTCTTTTGATTCCTAAAATATTTCTGAACATTAAAGTACACATATGTGGGATTCATTAATAGAAGTTTCATTCGTGTTGCCGGAGACAATTTTCTACAAATTAATGATAAATATATTTTGATAATGATAAAAGCATTTTAACAAAACTTAAATTATAGCCCTAACAATACACCATACATTCCAAATCATAAACATTTTTTATTATAATGATGTACTAGAACAGGTTTACAAGAACAAAAGTAGATTTTAATCTTTTCTGCATAATTTCTTGTTGAACTATCATAAATAAATGTTCAAAATAGCTAATGATTCTAAGAAAAAGAAAATACCTAAATTCTAATAAATTTTGGGAAAAAGTTTTGAGATTTTATTATTCCAAATGATCGATTTGAATTGTTTCTGGGATTTTCGCGAAAGAAAATCTCGAAAATCCCAAGGAAATCAATTTATTGGTAGTACAAAGTCAATCATCCAATTTTGGCAAGTCTAGGCCACCATACTTTAGAGCTCCAATACACCCCTTTGGACTATTCCAAATCCTTAAATATTTCAGGGTGTTAAAATACACATATGTGGCATTCATTTATGTAAATTTCATCTGTGTTCTTGAGGGGGCAATTTTCTATAGAAATTGACCCAGGTCCTTTTCGAATTCATCGTGGGATACTTTTCTTTCCATCAACGCTTCTAAAACTTAGTTGAATTCCATGCTGATAAAAAGGAAATAGCGTGTGATACTTTATTTCAATTGGATGTAATAAGTTGTAAGAAATTAACTTGTTTAGATCGTGGTAACTAAAACAAGAGTACCATGATGGTCCTTAATCGCTCACCTGAACCTAGATAGAAAGTCACAATGTTGTCAAGTTTAAGAGCACATAATTTAAGATGTGAGATTATGATCCAGCTGAAAACTGCTTTCATAATCTTGAATGATCAATATTTGTGGCTGTGAAGAAAACGACAATTTTGTCACAGTCAAGGGCACATAACTCTGTTCTGATAAAAGTATTCTCATCAATATTAAGTCCAATTTTTTTGATTGGTCAATATATTGTTAGAGTGAAAATAAAGTGGAAAACTGTAATTTTGTGAAATTCAAGGGCTAATAACTCTGATTTTTCTAGACAAATCAAGCTGAAAGTCTCAGTCATCCAGGATCTTATGTACACCAACATTGTGGCCAAGTTTTGTCTTTAGTTTAGTCAATAAATGTAGATGCTACAGTGTAAACAAAGTCGAAAACAGCAACTTTGTCAAATTCAAGGGCAGAGATAACCCCAGACTTCCTACTTCAATCACACCGAAAATCAAAGTAATCCAAGATCTTATGCTTAACAACATTGTGGCAAAGTTTTGTCTTGTTCGGTCAATATTTGTAGATGCTAGAGTGGTAACAAAGTCAAAACTAGCCATTTTTGACGTTCAAGGACACATAACTCCGGACTTCCATGTCCGATCTGACAAAAAATCAAACTCGACAGATAAAAAGCGTCCACAATAGCTCACCTTGAGCACTTCGTGCTCAGGTGAGCTAAACATGTTAGAGTCGTTATTAGTACTATAGTCAACCAACATTTGGAGGCAGTCTTAATCATTTTGTAAGAATAAAAATGTACTAGTAATTTTCCTTGTTTCTACGTAATATGAATATTTATGCACAGCAAATATATACATGATACATATTCTTAACGTTTTCAAATCAATTGAGTTGTACACATTCTTGCAGAAACGATAAGAGAGATTTAAATAAAAGGGTCCCGGGTTTATCCGAATACCGTCAACGTTTAGCACAGTTGTCAGGGTTACACCCGAAACCGATTGCATTCTTAAAGGGTGGCTGCGGTCTCCTTGGAGATAACACGGTGAGCTCATCTGAACACTACAACTTAAAGCAAGTCATCATTCGTCCGTTCATCCTTATTGGAACAATTTAGACTATTTTCTTTTATTAATTAGAGACACAGCCACCTAAACACAGAAAATGAACATGTCAAATCAACAAGAAGTAAGTACATTTTCTTTATTCACCGACAGGCTATGGATTATTGAAAATTATATTACTAAAATAACGATACATTTTTTTCTAATATACTGCGCTCATTTGCGTTGAATTTTGTTCCTTTTTTTCTATTGTTTAATTCTTTTTATTATTTATTTATATTTTTTTCGCTGCAGCTACCATCATTCAATGGGACGATGATCGAACTTGACCAAAGCGATGACGAAGTAAGTTGTTTTCATGTATAATTATTGACTAGAACGCACCCCTTCCCGTTTCTTAATAAATTACAAAATGATAATTTGTGTTCCATTTTAAAAACCATTAAGAGGGGGACATTTACTCCTCATTGGAAAAATAATCACGATGTCTATACTTTTATATTACAAGTGTATGTATTTAATACGGAAAGAAATGATCTACTGAATGATTATTGTTTTTTTTTTTATTTTTCCAGCACAGCAGAAGTCTATTTTCCCCCATGTGGGCTAGTTCGCCGCTAACACCGGCAACACCCATGTCTTATTCGGATTATGTACGAAAAATCCTTGTTTAATGCTTGATTATTTATCGGAGTTGTTGTTTTTTCTATACAAATTAACTCGTTAAAACATTTGACTCCATTCAAGAAAAGAACATTTTTTTTTAAATTATTGTCTGGAACCTCTTTGATTTGGATCAGTAAGTTGCCCGTCTGGTAATGAGTTAAAAAGTATTTTTGCGACGCAATGATTTTCATTCTTCTACTTTTTAAATCATTATTATGTAATTCCATTTACAATTTAAACAAATTTCTCGTTTCAGATGGCGACAATTTGGAAGCCGGACGCTCTGAAAAAAAACGGTCTCCGACATAGAGGCCTTAATTAAACAAATGGAGGGTCATCTCCAAAAACTGAAAGACATAAAAGATGAACTACAAAAATTGTTATAATTTTGCTGTGTTTAACCCTTTCCCGAACGTTACCTTGTTTTGACGTTCCTACTTGAAAAAAAAAATAAAATAAACAAAACAAGGAACTGCTGATAATCAATAGTTTCTCCCTTTGCCTCAATATTTTCCATGCTGAAATATACACAAAATTTACCTCTCTTTTTGAAGCCTAAAACAGCTTTTGAGTTAGATCACTCTAAATTATGCCGTTTGGGAAAGGGTTAATGTGATTTCTTTGGAAATTCAGATCATGTAATCAGCGATTAAATAAATGTGTCACGGGTAAATAAGGATTTATTTACTTTGTGTTATACAAGGATAACGATTATACTAATGGGAAAGTCACGATCTTTTTTTAGTCCCGATGCAAATAGAAGTGATATCTGTTGGAATAATTGATGGAAGTTAAAAAAAAATATAATGTAATTATTTATTAGTTTATGAATAAGTCCTTCATTTGTACTAAAAACATAAGTAATTCTGACTTACCTATTTATATAGTCTTTATACTTATAAATATCCCTTCGCGTATGAAAAGAAACTAATTCGATGGAAGTATCAATGTGCAAAAATGACGCTTCTTAGTCTAACGTCCTTAAATATACAGCCATACGTCACCAGCGTCTTTCTGAACGCAACGTTTCATTGGATGGAAAAGTACCGCATTGTGACTAATGACGTACGGGGGGAACGCTAAAAGGTATACGTCAGCAGCGTCTTTTCTGAGCTCAACGTCTCATTGGACGAAAAAGTGCCGCAATGCGACAAATGACGAACGAGGGACGCTATGAGTCACTTCCTGTTTTGATCTCCCTTACGTAGGGAGAACACTAGACAACGGTATACACGCTGGCGTAGGCTATGACGTCATCGCCTATACCGACGAATTTAAGGGTGGAGCGTTAAAATGAGTTTTGGACTTTGGAGAAATTGACCTAACTAGAGATCGGAATTTTGGAAAAGATACCTTATGAGATACCTTACGACTTATGGATCCTGATCGGTTGGCAATTACCGTCCCCGTACTCCGTTGTTTACGAATCTGTTGTTTGGGAGGAAAGGGTTAGTTGCAACTTCATCGGCTCAATTTGGCGTTAAAAAAGAACAAATCTTCGGTCGATGGGAAAGAGCTAATTACCAGACAAATACTTTTAGAACAACCCTCGTTCAAAGACCAAGATGGTCCTATATCGCTCACCTTAGAGCGCCCTGAGACATACTTTTTAGCAAACCTTTTAAATCTCCGAGGATTTTGAAAAGAGGATTTTGAAAAGGAGTCATATGACAATTGTACACACTTAATTTCAAAGCACAATTTGGGGAAAGATTGTCAAAGATTTTTCACTATATCTGTGTATTTAAAATCAGAAAATCCACAACATTTTGCTGAATTTCCATTGCACATAGACAAATCGAAGCATTAATTTTGGAAAGAGGTCAATGGGCTAAATGGGCTATAATATTTAGAAACCATAGAAGGTTTGGAAATTCTAAGACAATTTTAAACCTGTTCCTGCTTTTTCAAATCTAGAATACCTCATGGTAGAGCTTATTTTCAAAGCGTTAATGATAACTTGAACTTTTCTGTTTAACAAGGCAATACGACACACAACTTCTAGGCACTTTTTTTCTGTACAAAATGCAAAAGCCTAATGCATAGGAATAATTCTGTAGTTCTTAAATGAGGCAAAAAAAATATCTTCAGGCCTTAACAATTTGAAAATATTGTCAAACATTGCCCTCTGTCATTTATATGGAACCCACAACAAAGGCGAAATACTCATTGAACAGTAAGGATTTGGTTATGGTTATACCTTTTCCAAACGACATAACATAAGAGAAGACATAATTAAAAGCTGCTGTAGATGGTAAAACAGGTGTTGATAAAGACTGCATTCATGTATAAAAATGAGGAGAAAATGATGAGGCAAAATGAGACAACACAGGCTATGAAGTTATCAACATTTTTAGCTCACCTGAGCACGAAGTGCTCGAGGTGAGCTATTGTGATCGCTTTTTGTCCGTCGTCCGTCCGTCTGTCCGTCTGTCCACAATTTGGTGTTTACACTCTAGCATCCACAAATATTAGTCAATCTTGACCAAACTTTGTCAAAACAAGTATGGTCATAAGTTCTCGGATGAGTTCGATTATGGGCCAGATCGGACCAGAAAGTGTGGAGTTATCTGCCCCTGAATGACGAAAAATGCTGTTTTTAACTTTGTTTACACTCTAGCATCTACAATTATTGCCCAATCAATACAAAACTTGGATATAATATTGGAGACTATAGGATCTTGGATGAGTTCGATTTTCAGTCAGATCAGGCGAAAAAGTCAAAAGTTATGTGCCCTTGAATTTGTCAAAATTGCCGTTTTCGACAATTTTCGACCTTGTTTACACTCTAGAATCTACAATTATTGACCAATCAAGACAAATCTTGAACACAATGTTGGAGACCATAAGATCTCGTGTGAGTTTAATTTTCAGTCTGATTAGACGAGAAAGTCAAGAGTTATGTGCCCTTGAATTTGACAAAATTGTCGTTTTTGACTGTTTTCGACCTTGTTTACACTCTATAATCTACAATTATTGACCAATCAAGACAAATCTTGGACACAATGTTCTAGACCATAAGATCTTGGATGAGTTTGATTTTCAGTGTGATCTGACAAAAAAGACTAGAGTTATGTGCCCTTGAATTTGATAAAATTGTCATTTTCGGCTGTTTTCGACATTGTTTATACTCTAGAATCTACATTTATTAACCCATTACCACACAGTGACTCTTTTTGACTCCCCACAAGAAAATGGCTTTAGAAAACATAGTAGAAAATGAAGAAATTGCTTGTGACAAGCAATTTCTTCATTTCCCACAATGTTTTCTTTGTAAAACGACCAAAAAATGCAAATTTTCATTCACTTGAAATTGTCGTCTGCATCATCTTTGAATTTGGACTAGTCTAAAATTTTGCCGTATGGTAATGGGTTAATCAATCAAGACAAAACTTGGACACAATGTTGGAGATCATAAGATCTCGGATGAGTTGAATTTTCAATCTGATAAGACAAGAAAGTCGAGACTTATGTGCCCTTGAATTTGACAAAATTGTCATTTTTGACTGTTTTCGACCTTGTTTACACTCTAGAATTTTCAATTATTGACCAATCAAGACAAATCTTGGACAAAATCTTTGAGACCATAAGATGTTGGATGAGTTTGATTTTCAGTGTGATCTGACCAGAAAGAAGAGAGTTACGTGCCCTTGAATTTGACAAAATTGTCGTTTTTGACTGTTTTCGACCTTTTTTACACTCTAGAATCTACAATTATTGACCAATCAAGACAAATCTTGGACACAATGTTTGAGACCATAAGATTTCGGATGAGGTCGATTTTCAGTGTGATCTGACAATAAAGACAAGAGTTACGTGCCCTTGAATTTGATAAAATTGTCATTTTCGGCTGTTTTCGACATTGTTTACACTCTAGAATCTACATTTATCAATCAATCAAGACAAAACTTGGACACAATGTTAGAGATCATAAGATCTCAGATGACTAGAATTTTCAATTTGATAAGACAAGAAAGTCGAGACTTATGTGCCCTTGAATTTGACAAAATTGTCGTTTTTGACTGTTTTCGACCTTGTTTACACTCTAGAATTTTCAATTATTGTCCAATCAAGACAAATCTTGGACACAATGTTTGAGATGATAAAATTTCGGATGAGTTTGATTTTTAGTGTGATCTGACCAGAAAGACGAGAGTTATGTGCCCTTGAATTTGATAAAATTATCATTTTCGGCTGTTTTCGACCTTGTTTACACTCTAGAATATGCAATTATCAATTAATCAAAACAAAACTTGGACACAATGTTTGGGACCATAATATGTCGGATGAGTTTGATTTTCAGTCTGAACCGATCAGAAAGTTGAGAGTTATGTGCCCTTGAATATAACAAAATAGCCGTTTCTGGCTGTTTTTCGATCTTGAATCTTCAATTATTGACCAATCAAGACAAATCTTGGACACTATGTTGGAGACCATAATATCTTGGATGAGGTAGATTTTCAGTCTGATGTGATCAGAAAGTCGAGAATTGTGTGCCCTTGAATTTGAAAAAAATACCGTCTTTGGCTGTTTTCGACCTTGTTTATACTCTAGAATCTGTGATTATGTATCAATCAAGAAAAACCTGGACACAATGTTTGGCACCATAAGATCTCAGATGAGTTTGATTTTCACAAAGTTATTGACTATAAGTTAGTTTTCAGTCTTATAGTCATAAATGTTTATTGAATTGAACAAAAGTGTTGCTCATATCATTTTGGTTCAGGTGAGCGATATAGGACCATCATGGTCCTCTTGTCTTCTTTTACCATATCATTTACAAGCCTTTTCTGTCCGTGAGGCAAACCTGTGTATGGTAGAGAAAGGGCATAATGCTTTCCCGTACAAAAGGTACAGAAAAGAAATAGACTATTCCAATTTGAAAGTTCAGAATACAAAATTGACAGCAGTACAAATAGGATTCGTTTACAATAAACTAGCATATAAAAATTGAATAAAACAAGAGCTGTCACTGTAAGATGACAATGCCCCCGACACCGCTTTGATTTTAAATTATGGCCAATCTATGTTCAAGGTCAAGGTCATCAAGGGGTCAAGGTCACCAAAGTATGTGCCTACAGAAAGGTAATGTACCAAGGAATGTTGTGGTAAAGTATGAAGCGAATATGTTAAGTAATAAGGAAGTTATGGCCAATGTTTAAGTTTTTGGACGGAATGACGGACAGACGGACGGACAGACAGACGGACGGACGGACAAGTCAAATTTATGATGCCTCCCTATCGGGAGCATAATAAAATATTGAGGTAAAAGGAGAATCAGCATTTTCTTCATTTGACTCATTAATTTCCAAAGCCTTTTCTAATAGGGACTTCAAAACAAGGTCTTTCCAGGAAAGGGTTAAAGTATTTAGTTGATCCCTAGATCAGTAAACAAAGTATTTAGTTGATCCCTAGATCAGTAAACAAACGTTAAGTGCCTCAGGGATACAGGTAGCAGAGGGTAATGGCTTTCAGAATCATAAAATATCTTTTTAATATTATAACACCCTATGTTGAGGGTATTAATTTGAATTCTTCAATCAAGATTATTCAAATGAGTACCCATAACAAAGCATTTAGATTTTAAACATCAAATAAAGAATGATTTGCCTCCTTTTATCTGTAGCTTCATGCATTCTTTTTCAGATATTATGATCTGCATAATCTGATTTATAGACCCAAACTGTTATTTTAGGGATAATGATATGTGATAAAATCTACCTGGTCAAAAGTCAAAACAATTCCTCACTTGAAAATTCCAGAACCCACAACATAGGGCTTCTTTCCTTGCAATGTGATGATTCTTAGTGTTCTGTTAGAGGTTTATGACATGTAAATTCATGCAAAATTTCAAGACTCTAGGCCAAATAGTCTTTGAGAAAACTGTGTTTCTGTGTGAAACCTTAAACCCCACAACATAGGGCCAATTTTTCTATAAGCACAATAATTTGAAGTATTTTGGTAGAGGGCATTGAGACAATACTACATACAAAATTTCAAGACTCTAGACCATATAGTTTGGGAGGAGAAGATTATTTAGTAATTGTGGACAGACAGACGGACGGACAGACGGACGGTGAGCTATCACAATAGCTCACCTTCAGCACTTCGTGCTAAGGTGAGCTAAAAAGTAATTGTTTTGAAAAGTGGTGAAAAAAGGTGAAACATGAAAAGGATACTTTTGATTTACTGTGCGATTCAAAAATAAGTGTGGCCTTTTTAGCTGGATATTTACAGTGAACATTATTTTTTAGAAAATGAATAGAAAAAGGAAAACGAATAGGAAAGACACAGGATATTGTATTCAATGATCCAAAGGTTTGTTTGTATGTAACTGGAATAGACACATAAAAAGTAAGGCTCATCAAAAACTTAAACTGCAGACTGAGATGTATTCAACGTCTTCCAATTTAAGCTTTAGCGATGCATATGCTCAGACACCAGAAGATATGCCTCCGCAGATTGTATTTACACCAGAAGATATTCCATCAGATCACATTTCATCTTTTTTTAAATGAAGACAAGACATTTTTTACACAAGATGAATTTCCTTGTAAGTACAGGTGTTGGAAGGAACCACTTTGATAGTGTCGACTTAAATGTTATATATTGTAATAATAATCATGTTGTGACGTCTGTTATAACGTAAGTAGATGTAGTAAGTTTTGATATGCAAGAAGAGTGTTATATAGCTACCACTGACGACAATTCTATACAACATCAGGGCATGTAGATTATATAAGGTATGTTACTTTGACAGAAATGGTATTAGAAAGACTCATGGTATTTCTGGGACAAAGAAATACATCAATTAGTCGTTTAGATGTGATACTTTTAAACGACGAAAATTTACTACCAGGTTGTTTCGGCCAAACAAATTTCGTTAATGATAGCTACATAGTTATCCAATTAAATATAACATTACACATGTCTGAAACGCATGTAGTTGGCACGCTTTTGCACGAATTTAGCCATGCCATCTTACCGCATGACATGCAACATAACAATATGTAGTAAACCACATTAATTTGTATGATTAAAACACAACAGCAAAAAATGGATATTATTGATATTGTAGGTAGGCTAATTGTCTCTTCAATTTTATTTGTTATCGTGAAAGTTGAAGACGTGATAAATTTCCTTGTAAGTACAGGTGTTGGAAGGAGCCCCTCTGATAGTGTCGACTTAAATGTTATATATAGTAATAATAACCATGTTGTGACGTCTGTTATAACGTAAGTAGATGTAGTAAGTTTTGATATGCAAGAAGAGTGTTATATAGCTACCACTGACGACAATTTCTAATGCAACATCAGGACATGTAGATTGTATAAGGTCTGTTACTTTGACAGAAATGGTATTAGAAAGACTCATGGCATTTCTGGGACAAAGAAATACATCAATTAGTCGTTTAGATGTGATACTTTTAAACGACGAAAATTTACTACCAGGTTGTTTCGGCTAAACAAATTTCGTTAATGATAGCTACATAGTTATCCAATTAAATATGCCATTACACACGTCTGAAACGCATGTAGTTGGCACGCTTTTGCACGAATTTAGCCATGCCATCTTATCGGGTGACATGCAACATAACATAATGTGGTATACCACATTAATTTGTATGATTAAAAACACAACAGCAAAAAATGGATATTATTGATATTGTAGGTAGGCTAATTGTCTCTTCAATTGTATTTGTTATCGTGAAAGTTGAAGACGTGATAAATTTCCTTGTTAGTACAGGTGTTGGAAGGAACCACTCTGATAGTGTCGACTTAAATGTTGTATATTATAATAATAATCATGTTGTGAAGTCTGTTATAACGTCAGTAGATGTAGTAAGTTTTGATATGCAAGAAGAATGTTATATAGCTACCACTGACTACAATTCTAATGCAACATCAGGGCATGCAGATTATATAAGGTCTGTTACTTTGACAGAAATGGTATTAGAAAGACTCAAAGCATTTCTGGGACAAAGAAATACATCAATTAGTCGTTTAGATGTGATACTTTAAAACGACGAAAATTTACTACCAGGTTGTTTCGGCCAAACAAATTTCGTTAATGATAGCTACATAGTTATCCAATTAAATATACCATTACACACGTCTGAAACGCATGTAGTTGGCACGCTTTTGCACGAATTTAGCCATGCCATCTTACCGGGTGACATGCAACACAACAATATGTGGTATACCACATTAATTTGTATGATTAAAACACAACAGCACAAAATGGATATTATTGATATTGTAGGTAGGCTAATTGTCTCTTCAATTTTATTTGTTTGTTATTAAGGAATCTGAGAGAGGGTCACCCAAGGATCATTCTTGTAAAGTTTGATTGAAATCCATCTGGTAGTTTCTGAGAAGATTTTTAAAGAAAAAGTTTACGGACTGACGGACGCACGCACGACGGACACACCGCCATGACAATAGCCCGCTGGCCTGTCAGCCAGTGGAGCTAAAAATGAATGTAGTTCAATTGAATCTAATTTGTCAAGTATTTTGTTTAATGCTTGAAAACCTGAATGTAGTGGTTCAGGTTATCGTCAAACTTATGCTTGAAAACAATGTAGACCAGCTTCTAGTCATGTGCAGAGGACTAGAAACAGCCTTGCTTAGTTTTTGTTTTAATGTGCAAGGTGAAGGTTCTAGCCCTGAAGCAATAGGGGTGATAGTAACATTTCGCAAACTGTGTTTTCGTGTAATACAGATTTAATATCGGTTAAAGAAAACATTCATCGTCAAGAAGGAGCTGGTAAATATCAGCTGTTCCATGTCACAACGATCGTAGATCAGCTGAAGGAGTGTCTGACTAATGCAAGAGCAGCATTTGAAGAATACCGACGGATTTCACAAGCCAATAGGTAAGCATCATGTTGATATGTGAATAATGTATGTATTGGGTTAAAAAAAAAAGAACAAAATCTATCAAAATGCATTTTTTAAATAAAATATGATCTAAGGAAAGTGTAAGAAAAATAAAGACAAGAGGACCATGATGGTCCTAAATCGCTCACCTGAATCAAGATGACAAGAGTGATAATGGCAATTTTGTCAAATTCAAAGGCATGAAACTTATAAGGACTTTCTGTTAGGAAACAATTAAGAAATTATTTTGTTCCAATCGATCCTGTAAGGTTGGGTATGAATTAGCACAATTGTTGAGTTAGTTTATTTTCAACAATTAATTCATGATTTCGCAATATACAACATAGGGCTAATTTTCAAAGCATACTGATCTGTTAGAGATTGATCATTTATGATAGGCTCAATTAACAAGATTTTGTCTGTGATTGATAGAAAATAGTGAAACATTACCATCTGATAAGCTAAGGCTAATCCATTATTTGTTTACATAAGATAAACATGGGGCCAGCCTGAGAGCAACAGATAAGGGAAATAGAAAATTGGCCCAATGGTTTATTTTTAAAGAATTTTCTTCTGATTTCTCTAAGTCTGATAAGCCCTTCCTCCCTGCCATGCCCACATTTTTTGACCAATGGAAAAATTTGTGAACACATTTTGAAAAGAGTAACTCAAGGAACATTCCAGTAAAGTCTGGTTCAATTGGGCACAATGGTTGATTTTTAAAGAATTTTCTTATGATTTCTTTAAGTCCGATAAGCCCCTTCCTCCCTGCCACACCCACATTTTTTGACGAATCAAAAATACGCGAAAAAGTTTTGAGAAGGGTCACTCAAGGAATCTTCCAGCAAAGTCTGCTTCAATTGGGCACAATGGTTGATTTTTAAAGAATTTTCTTATGATTTCTCTAAGTCTAATAAACCCCTTTCTCCCTGCCACAGTCACAGTTTTTTACAAATGAAAAAAACTGTGAACAAATTTTGAAAAGAGAGACTCAAAGAACATTCCTGCAAAGTCTGCTTAAAATTGGCCCATTGGTTGATTTTTAAAGAATTTTCTTATGATTTCTCCAAGTCTGATAAGCCCCTTTCTCCCTGCCAAGGCCACAATTTTTTACAAATAAAAAGATTTGTGGTCAAATTTTGTAAAGAATGACTCAAGGCACATTCCTGCAAGGTCTGGTTCAAATTTGCCCAATGGTTGATTTTTAAAGAATTTTCTTATGATTTCTCCAAGTCTAATAAGCCCCTTTATCCCTGCCACGGCCATGTTTTTTTTTTTTCAAATGTAAAATTTCTAAACAAATTCTGAAAAGAATGACTTAAGGCACATTCCTGCCAAGTATGGTTCAAATTGACCCAATGGTTGATTTTTAAAGAATTTTCTTCTGATTTCTCCAAGTCTGATAAGCCCCTTTTTCCCTACCACGGCCACAATTTTTGACAAAAGAAAAAATTTGTGAACAAATTTTGACAAGAATGACTCAAGGCACATTCCTGCAAAGTATGGTTCAAATTGGCCCAATGGTTGATTTTTAAAGAATTTTCTAATGATTTCTCTAAGTCTAATAAGCCCCTTTCTCCCTGCCACGGCCACATTTTTTGACAAATATAAAAATTTGTGAACAAATTTTGAAAAAAGTGACTCAAGGAATATTCCTGCCGAGTTTGGTTCAATTGGGCCCAATGGTTGATTTTTAAAGAATTTTCTTATGATTTCTAGTCTGATAAGCCCCTTTCTGCCTGCCACGCCCACATTTTTTGACAAATCAAAAATTCACGAACAAGTTTTGAAAAGTATCACCCAAGGAACATTCCTGCCAAGTTTGGTCAAAATTGGTCCAATGGTTTAGGAGGAGAAGATGTTGAAAGAAATTGTGAACGGACGGACGGACGGACGGACGACGGACAAAAAGCGACCACAATAGCTCACCTTGAGCACTTCGTGCTCAGGTGAGCTAAAAAGAAGAAATGAATGCAATTCAATTGAACACGATCTTACAAGTCTTTCGCTGCATGCTAGACAACATAAAAGCGTTGGTTCCAGTATGTGCAAAGGAGATGCTGCATTACCACGTAGATCAACTGATTGTGTAAGCGTCCTGTTGCATTGGCTAGGAAGAAAGAACGAAATCTAATCAAAAATGAAACATTTTTTAATAAAAAGTGATCTAGACGATCTTATAAACATGAACAAAATATATATTTTCGACTTAAATGCAAACATCTCTTAAGTCATTTTTGTAGGTAAAAATGATGTTTATCCATTTTAAGAAATTCTTGCAGGTTTTGGAAAAAAATGTTTACTTATTAGTATTAATAACACATTGTATGTGTGAATTTCAAATAAAACCTTTCAGTCTCGTTAAAGTTATTGAATAGTTTTTCTCTCCTTTAAAAACCTTCCGAAAAATGAAATACAGGGTTTCTGCATTTAACATCGACGATGTGGCACTTAATAGTCTATTGATTTTTTTCGATATGAACTTTGGATTCTATTAAATAGTCATGAACAAATAATACAGCACTTAATAGAGTAGACCATCTTGCTCACCACAAGTAGACTCAACAAAAATAAGACTGAAGACCTGAAAGTCTTGAGTCGCTCGGAGCCTCCACAGGCCTGAAATTCATGTAATGTTTAATCCAAATTTTGATTAGATTGTTCAATGCTTGTGTTTCATAGAGCTAAAAGAAAGTAACAAAACCAGATTGTTCAAAATGTGTGGTTCTTGAAGCAAAGAAAGTATAATGACATGTTTGCCATTTAACAGACCATTGATTACACCAAAATATTTCATATTTTTAAAAATAGATTTTGAGCTAAAAATAGATTCTGGGAACTACCCTTTTCAAAAAATAATGAAAATAGCTGATCAGGCCTGAAGTTCTTGTAATATCAAGTACAAGTTTTCACTAGATTTTTCAATACTTGTTGCTCTTATTTAGCAATTACAAAGTAACCAGAAAGCTGAAAATACATTCATATAAGATCTATTGGTTACCAAGCTTTGTCTTTATTAGAGTGAGTTTGAGTGAAAACAAAGTCGCAATTAGCAATTTTGTCAAATTGAAAGGCACATAACTGAGGATTTTATATTCCCATCTAGCTAAGAATCACACTAAAGCAAGATCCTAACTTCATCTACACCTTGTTTAAGTTTTGACCTGATTATTCAATATTTGTGGGTGTAAAGAGTATAGAATCAAAGTCGAAAACAACAATTTTGTCAAATTCAATGGCAGATAAATCATGATTTCAGATTCAAATGAAGCTGAAAATTACACCAACACAAGGTCTTATTGCCAGTAAGATAATGTGAAAGTTTTGTGTTGATCGGTGGATATTTATGTTTGTTTGAGTAAATATAAGGTAAACAAGAGCCGTCACAGACGGATTATGCTCCCCGAATAAGTGTTTGTCACAAAATAAAAACTATCATACATTGAGCCCCCTTTTCCCATGACAGCTTTTTTGTTCACACATTATTTATAGAATATGGTCTAGAACATCCTATTTATTACATGAGCACAAAATTTCATTAAATTCTGTCCATTAGATGAAGAGAAATAAGAGAAAAACTAATTTTTACACTAAGGCCCCTTTTTCCATGACGCAGCCTTAAATTTACAAACGGAGAAAAAGTTTCCTAGGTATTGACCCAGGGAGTTCACATGTGAAGTTTCATTGAATTTGGTCCAAGGGTTGCTGAGATATGGCTGTGGACGGACGGACGGACGGACGGACACACGGACGGACGGACGGACAGCGTGGCGACTATATGCTCCCCCGAAATTTTTTCGGGGAGCATAAAAATGGCACTCTTTCCAATTTCAAGGGCACATAACTACAGACATAATATTCAGATCAAGCTGAAAATTGCGCTCAGGCAAAATCTTATCAGCACCAACATTCTGACCAAGTTTTGTTTTGATTAATCTATATTTGTGTTAACAAAGTCGAAACCAGTCGAAAATGGCAAGTTTGTCAAATTCAAGGGCATGTAACTCTATACTTTCTGTTCAGATCAGACTGAAAATCAAACTAATCTGAGGTCTTATGGTCCCCAACATTGTGTCCAAGTTTTGTCCTGATTGATGAATAATTGTAGATTCTAGAGTGTAAACAAGGTCGAAAACTGCCGAATATGGCAATATTGTCGAATTCAAGGGCACATAATTAACTCTCGTCTTTCTCGTCAGATCAGACTGAAAATGGAACTCATCCGAGATCTTATGGTATCCAACATTATATTAAAGTTTTGTCTTGATTGATCAATAATTATAGATGCTAGAGTGTAAACAAAGTCAAAACTAGTTATTTTTTTACGTTCAAGGACAAATAACTCCAGACTTCTAGGTCCGATCAGGCCCATAATCGAACTCATCCGAGAACTTATGACCATACTTGCTTTGACCAAGTTTGATCAAGATTGGCCATTTTTGTGGATGCTAGAGTGTAAACACCAAATTGATGACAGACAGACGGACAGACGACGGACATTGAGTGACCACATTAGCTCACCTTGAGCACTTCGTGCTCAGGTGAGCTAAAATCTAACATGGAAAATATAAAACAAGTCCTGTAACCTGTCAGATTACGATTAAATTTCAGAGCAGTCCAATTCAGAGAGTCTGGGGCGTTATGATTACTGCCTTTAATCATGCATCGAGGTTCTTTTATAAAAATTCTATAGATTTTTGCTGTTCTTCCACCAGTCTTTCTAAACTTAGTATATCCTGCTTTTGCTCTGAATCTCCCTTTTTCTTTGGTTGTTTAGTCTGGTTAGGTCGCTCCCCTCGCACTGTTGACATAGCTAGATATGACCTAAATAACAAACACGTACTGTTAGCGTTGTGAACTAGGTCATCACTCGTTAAAAACCCATAACAACGATGGTTGAAATGTTTATGTAATCGAGATCGTGAGGCTTATTTTCGATTAAACATTAATGTAAGATTAGTTTGCAACATCTCTATATCTTGTCCATATTTCGGTCTACGTAACAAGAACGATTGAAGAGTGAACGATGCGAGTTAACGAGCCCTTTGTAAATCAACAGTCACGCTTCCGGTGACCTATTTACGGATGTTAAATTCAACAATAACGCTTACAGTACTACCCCCCCCCCCCGTTATATCGGATACGATATAAACAAACTAAGTGGCGCATCTCATCGAGAAAAAATCCTTGCGCATGCGTCGTGCTATTAACAGCTGATTTCTGTCTTTCTCTTAAAAAATTTCTGAAAACATAACATAACATAACATAATTTTATTGGCATATATAACAAATTACAAGTTTTTGCCAAACACAAAATTATACAAACATAGAATGTGGTCCCTTAACATTCAGCCGAGCTTGGATAGCTCAGTCGGTTACGTCGGAGTCTGTCAATCCAGGGGTCTCGAGTTCGAACCCCGGCTCGGCCAGTATCCATTCTGACATTTGACAAAAGTCATTTGTCTCTCACCAATGGGTGTGAATCATCTATGTGAGAGAGCAGCTGGAGGCTCGGTTTGGATATTGTGGTTGTACTGGTGCAAGAAATACCAGGAACCCACGGTTAGGTGCTCCAGCCGCCGCGATATGACCCTGGTAGTTGAAAACGGCGTAAAACCCCAATAAACTCAAACTCAAACCCTTAACATTCATACATTTGCAAGGAGGTGCATATATAGAAAACGTTTTAACCATATTCTGGTAAAACGGGAACAGATTATCAATTTCCCTCTATAGAAATAGTGAAAGGAAAAATGAAAAGCGTGAAGCTTTTCGTTTTTTCACACGCTATCTCTTACTTTAAACACGTGTGAAATTATTTCCTTGGAGTAACAAATAAACAAAGAACATTCTAAGAGGTATATAGTACCTTTCAAAAGATATTGAATCTATTCTCAAGATATCGTCGCTTTTCTACGAAAACCCCGCATCCTCAGCTTGTTTAAAGCTGCAGATACGTGGTTTTCGAGGAAAAGCAGCGACATATAAAGCTGAAAATAATGTAACACGGCTGAACAAAAGCTGTTGAGAACACCGAATTAGTGTATTTTATTTGCTGTTGAGAACACCGAAACAGTGTATTTTTCGTATCCAAAGCTACATTTCTATGCTCAGATCATAGAATTAACATTTCTAAAGGCAATAGCATCGCTAATCTTGCGATCAGCCTTGTAATATACATAGAAAATCTTGTTTATTTCTCGTCTATATTTCCCGCCTATCTTTGATATAAGCGGCCATCTTGCTTTATTTACAAAGTCCAATGATATAAGCGCCTAGAAGCTAACTACAGCCATGCTGACAGGTTTGTTGATACCCCTCATATGCACCCTGGTAGTGATAAAAACTACCCAAACACCAGCAGGCCCAAATGAGATTATTTTCAACATAGCTAGACCACAGATCAGACCAAATGACTATAAGCCCAATTGGACAATGTCAAACAAACTAAGTGGCGTATCCCAGTGGAGAAATCACGTAGGGCTTCCCTCCTATATTTGTGTTTGCTTCTCATATCTCTATCGTCCGATATTGAAACCAATCCTGGCCCAGTTGAATACCCCTGTGGTACTTGTGGTCTTGAAGTTAAAGACACAGACCCTGCCCTCGAATGTGACCATTGTGGACAATGGTTTCACATAATCTGTGAACGTGTTGAGCAAAGCACATATGATAATCTAGTAGATACAGACCGGTCTTTCTCATGGGATTGCTCAAAGTGTGGAACCCTGAATTACTCAAATCCATCACAAACGCAGTCTGTCTCCTTCTCATCGAGAAATAGCTTTAGCGTCCTCTCCGAGGATCTTCCAGAATCCCCCTAGCCAAGCTCCATACTGCCTCCTAGGAGGTCCAAAACCTCTAAAACATATACCAACAAAGCCCACAACCTTAAAGTTATTAACATCAATTGTCAGTCAATTGTCAACAAGAAGGCGGAATTCCATGCCATGCTTGAGCAACACAAGCCCGACATTGTGGTAGGTACTGAATCCTGGCTTACCCCCAACCACTTAGACAGTGAGTATTTTCCAAAGTCCCTAGGCTTCACTCCCCTCAGGCGAGATAGAGAGTCGGCTACAGGTGGCGGCATCTTTGTGCTGGTAAAAGACACATTTATCGCCTCAGAGCAAAAGCAGCTCAGAACCGATTGCGAGATAATCTGGCTAAAAATTGAAACAACCACTACAAAGCCCTTGTATGTAGCTGCATATTACAAGCCCAAAGATGGGGATTCTCATAGCGCAGCTGAGCTAAGGCGCTCACTTGAACAAACAAATACTCTGAAAGGTAACATTTGGCTCATAGGTGACTTTAATTACCCAAAACTGTCCTGGGATCAAAACCACATTCCCAAGTACAAAGCTGGGACTAGCCTACCAAAGCACTATGAAGAGTTTATTACCATGCTTGATGACTACAGCCTTACACAGATGGTAAGCGAACCTACAAGAGGTGAGAATACTCTAGATTTTTTCATAACCTCTAACCCGACGCTGGTGAACAATGTCCATGTACAACCTGGAATTGCTGATCATGACCTGGTCCTTGTAAATGCAAACCTCAAACCTCAAGAAACTAAGCAAAAACCTAGATCAGTCCCATTGTACAAAAAAACAAACTGGAAAGACTTCAAGTTATATATGACATCATGCTGTAACAATATTTTGGCAAGCCACTCAAACAAGGATGTAGAAGAGATTTGGCATATACTCAAAACTACCATTGACAAAGGTATTTCACAATTTGTCCCTATAAAGAAAATCGGACCTAAAAGAGATCTACCATGGATTACGCAACATATAAAGAGACTAATCCGAAGGCGTGACAGTCTGTACCAGAAACAGAAGAAAGGACACCCGCGAGATAAAAACCAGTTCAAACAGGTAAAACACCTAGTACAAACCAAAATAAAGACTTCTTACAACAGCTACCTCCAGTCTATATTGGGCCTCAACAATGATGATGGGAACACCGTTGAAAACAAACAAAGCTTCGCACCCAAAAAGTTATTCTCCTTGATTAAAAATGCTAAACAGGACTCTCAAGGTGTTTCTCCCCTCAAAGACAACGACTCAGGTAACTTTTTATCACAAAACAAAGACAAAGCCACATTACTAAATAAACAATTTCAGTCAGTCTTCTCACCACTTTAACCACTCAAGCTGGGACAAATATGCCAAGACAAACTCCAGGACTGTTTCTCTTCTGGGATACCTCAAAACCTTCAGTGTGCTTACCCAAGAATGCCTGATAGTCTACGGACTTGAAATCCTACGATGACTCCTGATGGCATTCTTTGTTAATGCTCGGCATCCATGCTAGAATTGTTCCTTAGACTATTACAAACAAGATAGGGGTGGATGCCCAGCGTGATTTTTCGATTTAAGGTCACAGAGAGGTCAAAGGTCAATGAGTGCAAAAATCAAGAAAAAATGGCTTATAGATAAAGCAGAATTATTTGCGTCCACACAAAATGAAAGCTATTTAAACGAAATCAAATAAATTGAATCAGGAATGAACTGAGGCTCACCCAGGGCCTATATTGTCATTTTCAAACATTGTTTTACCATATTTATGCTAAAAACCGCTCAGGTCAATAACAAAATAAGGCACGATACTTAATGAAATTCATATTGAACTTGAATAAAGGCTTTAGTTCTTTTATTACACACAAATAATCCAAGACATTCTTGTAACCAAAGGTAGCAATGCTAGAAATATTCTAGACTACTTCAAACAATGTTTGGAACATGCTTAGTGTCTCTTTCGAATTCCAGGTCAGAATGAGGTCACAGGTAAATGACGTTCAAACGTGCGAAACTGGCAAATAGCTTTAGCAGATAAATGCAATCATGCACTTGATGATGCAAGCATCAAACTTGGCACACGCATCTATAAAACCATGTAGCTAAATAAAAACCAATTAGCCATTCAAAAAGTATAGATGGCCGCCATTTTTCAAGATGGCCGCCATTGACGTATTAAAGATACCGCTTTTACCATAAACGCTAATATAATTGGCCGATTTTTGTCCTTTTCACAACAAAATGATTGTTTCCAAACATGAGAAAACAGAATTTTATAATGTTTTGTGCCTAAAAATCACAAGATGGGCAATATTTTCCAAGATGGCAGCCATTGACGGGTGGGAAATACCGTTTTTACTATAAAACTTGATATCATTGGCCGCTTTTTTATAACAAAATGTATGTTTTAAACACCAGATAATATAATTTGAAAATGTTCTGTGCATATAATTGCTATTTCCTATATTTTGAAAAATACTTTTTGGCAAAAAATGGAAAAATTATCAACCCGGAGGCAATAATAAAATTCGTGCAGACAAAACGCAATCTTTTAAACTAAGACCCTTTTAATTTCTAGTAATGGTTATGGTGAAATATTTCTCAATGGGAAGTGTTATACTTAATACCAGTTCTATGTTTCCTTTCATTTTGGTCAGAAATAATGTGATGTAAGCCTGATGCATAAATTACCTATATTGGTCTCTTTAAATTGTAGCGTGCATAGCTCACCACTCTGATTTCTGGCGCGTCAGCATTTACATCTGTATAATCCAGTGCAGCGTAGGCTTAACCTATAGCACCAATCTTTGCATGACTTCTTGTACCCACAACAATTGACGGAAGTTAATCCAAATCCATACAACATGCTATGTGATTCTTCATCGCTTCCTTTCCTATTTAGGAAGGTCATTACTTCCATTTTGGGGAAAGTTATTTGACCGCAGGTGTATCCTACTTGGTAAAAATAGACCTTTCAAAAGCTGCGCTAGTTGGGGATTATGCATCATATAGCTTTGCTGGCAGACATGATAAAAAGATAAGAACTAGGGACCTAAGCTGAAACAATATCACAGCCAGTGAAAGCATGAAAGACTCTCTTTCTTCCCCCCAAAACCCCTAGTGCATTGTATGTAGGGGCGTTTAGAATAAGTTTATAATCGTAGACGAAGCTTCTCAATACCAATATCATTTAGTCTTTAGATACATTGGTTTTTATTATAAGGACGTCTGTGCAGCTGACTTTGATTATCAAACATGTATTTGCTCATGATTAAAAGGCGCAATTTCCCCAAGACTGGCTACCTATAACCCTTTCTTCCCCTTTTACAATGACACTATTTTGCTGACACATCTGAACAATCTTCAACCTGAAAGGTGTTGAAATCAGTCTCGTTGTCATTGTCTAAATAAAATATATGTCATACTTAAGATGGAATGCATTTGTCAGTCACTCTGTATTTGATGTCTAGACCATGCTTTAACCTTTGTTTCAGCATTTAGGCCTGCGTATCTGTGTACATCGACAAACCAAATCAGTTAGCCTTTAAAAATCCACGAAGGTTTGGCACATTCGGCAGCATCTTTATCACAGCTGATCCATCAACTATGATAGCAAAGACTTTTGGTTTTGTATCTGCAGCTGTAATTTTGGTTCCTAGAACCGAGGCAAGCTGGAACTTAGTACTGCTGTGAAGTATTTAGCTCCAACCAAGCACAACCGGAGAATTCGAAGAATTAGCTTCCTCGTGATTTGCAAGCTATAAACAAGTTCGAGAAAGACTTACAATTTTACTTTTAAATCCTTAATTGCTTTTGACCACAGGGAGTTTATTCTGGTTTACATTACTCAAAAGAAGTCAAGCAGTGACTAATATTATATTCAGGTAAAGAGTAAATCAGGATATTCTTCTTAAAAAGGATTCCCCATATCATTCATGACATCGTCAGCGTGCACCTTTCCAAAATTGCCGAAGAGTTGCTGTTTACCCCAAAATGTGTGTTCATGGTATCTAAAAATTCCATTTAAGGCTAGTCATAGTGAAATCGATTTGCTCAGATTGAAAGAACTGAAAGACAGCTGAGAACTTTGAGTGTTCTAAAGATAAAATGCCTCTAAGATGAACAGATATCCCAGTTTGATTATCTTCAAAAAGAAACTGTAAGAGGAGTTGAGCACCCAAGAAATTGCTAACGGACAAAAGAACATACAGATGGAGGATAAGACACCAATTCCATGACATTATTCGACCACTCGGGTCTATTTAGATGAAATTGCTGAGTCTTATCTTGAGGCGCTTGTCGTATCAGGGCTTAATAGAAAGATTTGTGTCATCATTTTTCATTGATTGTATTGTTGTAATAGTTATATGTACCTTTAACTCTTTCCCAAACAACAAAATCTTACGGTGCTCCCATTTGGAAGCTTCTGAAGCCGACAAAACGAATCTTTATGAATACTGGAATGTGTTTGTGTATCATATAGTCAGCATTTTCTTCTTTTGTCTAAATGTTTCCCAAGCTCTTTCTACTAGGGACATCAAAACAAGGTTTCGCTTGGAAAAGAGTTTATGTACTTGTACAGACAACTTGATATCTGGACTGGTATTGTTTCAAGATTATGCTTCTAGAAGAAAATCATTTACAAATATTATTTTACACTATATTCATATGCAAGGGAGGTAATGTTGAACATTTTTTGACAAATATTTCCTTAAGTATGCATTAGTTCAAAATTCGAAACCGCACAAAATGCTTTTGTTTGTTTTCGGAATGGAAATGTAAACACAGTTTAGGAATTATAATACATTCAAAGTTAAACGAGAATAGTTTACGGTTGTTTTGGTTTATTTTTAGGTAGAACTACTACCTTTACCTACGTAAAATTAAGACAATCGTATCTATTCTCGTTTAATTGTGAATCTATTATACTGGCACTTTTAAAATTTCGCATCTGGCTCTTTGGTGCTAATGAGAGGTTGGATACCTTAAGGGGGAATGCTCCAGTTTTTCGGAACACTCGGTCTTTACTGTAGTAAATTAAATGTTTCGTACCAATATGTTTCGCTACCATATTTTCAATAATAAAAAAAATAATTACAATTTACCATTTTCGACGATAAAAGTGTATTTATTATGCAAAACTGATTTCCTCAAGATGGAAATCGATTGTTTAGAGCAAGACAGTCGTAAGTGTGTATGCAGTTACAACTGTTTTGCGTCATTTTATTCATGTGTAGCTGATAAAAATTGCTGTAATTCAGTTATACGTGCGCTGACCTATACAGTTTCTTTATGGATTATTACCAGGACATGTTGCTTGATACAATGAGGGAGTTTTATCAAATTCTATTATGTAGAAATTGAAATATTTCCAAAAATATGCAAATTTTGACATAAAACACTCCAGTTTTGTTGATCTAACCGAACACGTGAGCATGCTGTTTTATACATTTACGCGTTTATAGTAGCACATATTTTGGGTTTTCTGTTCTTATTAAATGTAAAACATTACTTTAAATCAGTTTTCGGGACTAAAAGATGAATATATAGCATTTTATCAGCATTTTAGTGACCTTGGATAGATGCAAGAAATTGTGCATTTTTTCGCTGTAGGGGTATGTGATACAAATGTCTATAAAATTCAAACAAGATCGCTGACCACCCATTTTTATTTTATTTTTCAATTGGTAATAACATGTTATTTCAACATAAGAAATATAAATAAATTCTATTATTGGGAAAAAAATAGGAAACTGGAGCATTCCCCCCTTAAGAGCTATACGCCTATCAACCTCTACAATAGCACTGCTACAACCACTAGAATGTAATTGAGGACCAATAGACTTCAGAGCAACCATTTCAATAGGAAGACTACAAAAGATAACAACAAAATTGCATTCACCGTTCTGTTCTTACCACTGCCATTGAACCATTTTAGCAAAGATATGTTAATTAGGGCAAAATTCAACGAAATTACAAAAGTTTTGGACGACATTCAACTTCTGCGACCATTCCTGAACAGGAACATATTGCCATTTCAAGTGCAGACGTTATGAAGTAGGATATGCATAGCATGCCATGAGTATTGGACTCACTAGATATCATTTGGGACACTTACCGATCTTCTAAATTGAATGGATTTTGTTACACCGACAAGGGACCCTGTGGTAGATTTCGCTGCATTACTCAGAACCGTGGTTAAATAGAGATATACCACGGTAGAACTCGGATTATTCCTTAGATATACGATACAAGTGTACACAGGACCTTACAAAATGTAGAGGACACAATTGCAAATTAAGAAATGCTTATGACTGAGGCATCGTGGCAAATAAAGTTGAAAAAAGACTGAAAACGTCAGAAATATTCAGATATATACCGTTTATAGCTTTGGAAAGTACATTTTTCCATCCCATACTAGTCAAAATATTCACAAAAAGTCATCTTTTCAATAGAGTAATGTCTCTGATGCAGTTTTCAGCAAATTTAGCACAATTAGAAGTGACAATCAATCATTTAAAGCGATTAAAAATGTCTCAATGACTATTTAAACATGAAATTGCACCCATTTGACCTTTGACCTTGCTGTGACCTTAATTCGAAGTTTCAGACTGGGCATCCACCCTAGGAGGTTTTGTCATACCCCAAAGAATATTATTAGCATGGATGCCGAGCATTAACAAAAAATGCCATCAAAACCATTTTCTAGAGCTCGTACGAATTAGAGTCCGTAGACTATGATATTGACATTGGACTAAATGGTATTTTGAAATTACTTTCAAATCTTAAACCTGAAAAATCAGCCGGTCCGGATGGAATCAAACCAATAATACTCAAGGAACTCAAAGATGAATTAGCACCAATAATCCAACTACTCTTCACAAAATCAATCTCTACAGGTAAGATACCATCAGACTGGAAAAAGGCAAATGTCAGCCCGGTCTTCAAGAAGGGAAATAAAAGTGATCCAGCCAATTATAGGCCCATCTCCTTGACATGTATCTTATGCAAGGTGATGGAGCATATAATTGCATCCAAACTAACAGACCACCTAAATCAAAATGAAATTCTCTACGACTTGCAACACGGATTCAGGGAAAGAAGATCTTGCGAAACTCAACTAATCCAACTTATTGAAGACCTGGGCAGGCAGCTTGTAGACGGTAAGCAGGTAGACCTTGTCTTGCTGGACTTTAGCAAGGCATTTGACAAGGTCAGTCATGCAAAACTTCTTTTCAAACTAGCCCAGCATGGAGTTAGAGGAAATACGCTGAACTGGATCAAAGAATTCCTGGTTGGTCGGACCCAGGCTGTGGTGCTGGAGGGGGAGAGCTCATCGGAGGTCCCTGTGATATCTGGTGTGCCTCAGGGATCTGTTCTTGGGCCTCTCCTCTTCCTGCTCTACACTAACATCTGCCGCAAAACATCCAGTCTCAGGTAAGACTTTTTGCTGACGATACAGCCGTCTACCTGACAGTTGGTTCCCTCGGAGATAGTAACACACTCCAGACAGATCTTGACACCCTACAGACATGGGATATGATCTTGGGATATGGAGTTCAACCCTGGCAAGTGCCAAGTGCTCCATATCACAAGATCAAAGAAACCTCTGCATACCCAGTATACCTTACATGGCCAAGTCCTTGAGTCTACAGACACAGCTAAGTATCTGGGTGTTACTATCTCCAGGGACCTCAGCTGGAACAACCACATCACATCCATTACCAACAAAGCAAACAAGACACTAGGATTTATCAAACGAAATGTTAGAACAAGAAATGAGAAGGTAAAAGAATTAGCCTATAAAACCCTAGTCCGTCCTCAAGTAGAATATGCCTCTGCAGTTTGGTCTCCCCACACAAAACACAACCAAGACAAAATCGAGATGGTCCGTCCTCAAGTAGAATATGCCTCTGCAGTTTGGTCTCCCCACACAAAACACAACCAAGACAAAATCGAGATGGTTCAGAGGCGAGCAGCCAGGTGGGTGAAGAACAAGTTCTCCTATCATGAAAGTGTGTCGAACATCCTATGTGAGCTTGATTGGAGGTCTCTTGCTAATAGAAGAATTGATGCCCGCTTGGCTATGTTCTACAGGATAGTAAATGGCTTTGTCGCCATCCAAATCCCACCATACTTTGAGAAACCCACGAGATATACTCGCCACATGCATTCCCTAGCCTTCCGACAAATCCATACTGCAGCCAGCTATTATCAGAACTCCTTCTATCCAGCATCCATAGTACTCTGGAATAGACTCCCCCCTGAACTAGTAATGATTGAAGATCTGGACTCCTTCAAAAACGGAGTTTCCAAGATCATACATCTGACACCCTAAACGAAGTACGCTGTTTTTAAACTTGTTTTATCTTTTACCTTGCACTACCACAGATCTTTTATCTCACTATACTTTTTAACTGTTTCTTTCTTTTAACTTGCACAGACAGCGCAACTGCACATAATACTCGTGAGAGGGTGCTGCAGTATGAAGAGATAGATAGACATGGTGTGTTGTTAGCTCTGGACACTGTTTCTTGCTATTCAGATGGTGTGAAAAATTGGTTTGAGCCTTCTTATTACAGGAAAATGGACAAATGCTGGTAGATGTGTAATTTCGTTCATTCTTCTTCATTTTTCCAAATTTCGATGTTCTACTTTTCGTTCCTTTAGTTAAGTAAATTCAATTATTCGAAATGTCAGGAATCCTGTCCCTGTCCATGACATCCTCTTCCTCCTCATATGATTCTATGTCATTAGAAAGTTCTTGCTCTTTTTGTTCTTCCTCCTTATCATCACTTGATTTTAAGTGCTTAGAAAGCTGTATGGTTATCTCAAAATCACCATTGTCATCACTTTCAGCATATGAATCATTACACACTGATATTATAGGGCTACAAGGTTCTTCATCAGAATCATTGTCCCCTACTTTCGATTTACAACATACAACTTTTCTAACATGTTCTTCTTGCTCTTTATTGTTTCTTCATTGATAGAGTCACTCTCTGTTTCATAATGTGGAACATAATTTGCATCGTTGTCACTATCCTGATCTGTTTCTTCGGAAAATTCACTTTCACTTTCATGTTTAGGAACAAAATTTGCATCGTTGTCACTATCCTGATACGTTTCTTCGGAAAACTCACTTTCACTTTCATAAGACTCGCTTTGAAGATCTTCCGCTCTGGTTTTGGGAATGGAAGCCTCGCTGTTACTGTGAATATCTTCCACTCTCGTTTTAGGAATGGAAGCCTCGCTATTACTTTGAATATCTTCCGCCCTGGTTTTGGCATTGGAAGCCTCGCTGTTACTGTGAAGATCTACTGCTCTGGTTTTGGGAATGGAAGCCTCGCTGTTAATTTGAAGATCTTCCGCTCTGGTTTTGGGAATGGAAGCCTCGCTGTTAATTTGAAGGTCTACTGCTCTGTTTATTGGAATGGAAGCCTCTCTGTTATCTGTTACTTTGAAGATATTCCGCTCTGGTTTTGGGAATGGAAGCCTTACTGTTAATTTGAAGATCTTCCGCTCTGGTTTCGGGAATGGAAGCCTCACTGTTAATTTGAAGATCTTCCGCTCTGGTTTTAGGAATGGAAGCTTCGCTGTTACCGTCTTCCGCACTTGTTTCGGGAATGGAAGTCTCGCCGTTACTTTGTATATAGCATCGTCTCAAGACCCTTTACCAAAATACTTCAAATTATTTTGATACAAGGAAAATTGGCCCTATGTTGTGGGTATCAAATTTCATATAGAGACAAAGAAGGAAATCTTGTACAACCTTCTCCTCCTGAACCGTTTGGCCTAGAGCTTTGCAATTTTGTGTGTAGAATCATCTCAAGGCCCTATACTTAAATACTACACATTATTGTGATACAAGGAAAATTGACCCTATGTTCTGGGTATCGAATTTCATAAAGAAACATAGAAGGAAATCTTGTAAAATCTTCTCCTGAACCGTTTGGCCTAGAGCTTTGAAATTTTGTGTGTAGAATCATCTCAAGGCCCTCGACCAAAATACTTCAAATGATTGTAATACAAGGAAAATTGACCCTATGTTGTGGGTATCGAATTTCATATAGAGACAAAGAAGGAAATCTTGTACAATTTTTTTCTCCTGAACCGTTTGGCCTAGAGCTTTGAAATTTTGTGTGTAAAATCATCTCAAGGCCCTCGACCGAAATACTTCAAATTATTGTGATACAAGGAAAATTAGCCCTATGTTGTTGGTATCGAATTTCATATAAGACAAAGAAGGAAATCTTGTTCAATTATTTTCTCCTGAACCGTTTGGTCTTGAGCTTTGAAATTTTGTGTGTAGAATCATCTCAAGGCCCTCTATCAAAATACTTCAAATTATCGTGATACAAGGAAAATCGACCCTATGTTGTGGGTATCGAATTTCATATAGAAACAAAGAAGGAAATCTTGTATTATCTTCTTCTCCTGGACCGTTTGGCCTAGAGCTTTGAAATTTTGTGCGTAGAATCATCTCAAGCCCTCTACCAAATTACTTCAAATTATTGTGATACAAGAAAAATTGACCCTATGTTACGGGTATCGAATTTCATATAGTGACAAAGAAGGAAATCTTGTACAATCTTCTTCTCCTGAACCGTTTGGCATAGAGCTTTGAAAGTATGTGTATAGAATCATCTCAAGGCCCTCTACCAAAAATACTTCAAATTATTGTGATACAAGGAAAATGTTGTGGGTATCGAATTTCATATAGAGACAAAGAAGGAAATCTTGTACAATCTTTTTCTCCTAAACTGTTTGGCGTATAAGGCTTTTGAAATTTTGTATGTAGAATTGTCTCATAATGATACAATCTTCTCCAATTCTGTTTATCAGAGATCCTTAAGGTAAATTGTGCACTTCCCATGGTAGTATAACTCTCGAATACCAGCATTGTTTAAATTGTTTCTTTTAATGAACATTGTTCAGAAGTTGTGTATGTGATATGAGACAAAAATTATCATCTTGATGATCTCTATGGTGAGCGATATAGGGCCATCTTGGCCCTCTTGTTTAGCTCCACTGGCCGTCAGGCCAGCGGGCTATTGTCATGGCGATGTGTCCGTCGTGCGTCCGTCCGTGCGTGCGTCCATCCGTCCGTAAACTTTTTCTTTAAAGATCTTCTTCTCAGAAACTGCTAGATGGATTTCGATCAAACTTCACAGTAATGATCATTGGGTAACCCTCTCTCAGATTCCTTGAAACAATTTGGATTGAATCAGAACAACCTGAGTTATCTGCCCTTGAATGTCTAAAATAGCTGATATTGACTGTATTTTTACTCTAAAATCTACAAAATTTGAACAATCAATACAAAACTTTTACAGAATGATGTTGACTGTAAGATCTTGCCTGGGTGTATTTTTCAGCTTGATCAGAATTTTACATCATGAGTTATGTGCCCTTGAAATTGACAAAATTGCCATTTTCGGCTCTATTTTGACTTTGTTTTCACTCTAGCAACTACAAATATTGACCAATCCAGACAAAACGTTGACCAATTGATGGTGACTATAAGATCCTACCTGGGTTTTATTTTCAGCTTGATTTTAATTTTACATCATGAGTTGTGTGCCCTGGAAATTGACAAAATTGCCATTTTCGGCTCTATTTTGACATTGTTTTCACTCTAGCAACTACAAATATAGACCAATCAAGACAAACATAGAACAGAATGTTGGTGACTATAAGATCTTGCCTGGATGTAATTTTCAGCTTGATCTGATTTTATATCATGAGTTATGTGCCCTTGAAATTGACAAATTGCCATTTTTGGCTCTATTTTGACGTTGTTTTCACTCTAGCAACTACAAATAGTGACCAAACAAGACAAAACTTAAACAGAATGTTGGTGACCATAAGATCTTGCCTTTGTATAATTGTCAGCTTGATCTGCATTTCATATCATCAGTTATGTGCCCTTGAAATTGACAAAATTGCCATTCTTGGCTTTATTTTCCCTTTTACAACCATTGATATTAACTAATCAATACAGAACTTTCACAAAATCTCACTGACCAAACAATCTTACTTGCTTGTAATTTTCAGTTTGGTCATGCATTTACTTGTTTGCGCAGCCTGAACCTTTGAAATTGCATTCAACAAGACAAACAGTCAGGCCTGTGGAGCGCTTCCAGACCGCCAGGGCTATCTAGTTTTTGTGTTGACATCAATGATGTAGGTCACAGGCAGTAATCATGCAACCTTGATATGACATATTTACTTATTGTTCTTCCCCAAACGGAATGACATAAGGTGTGCATCTTAATGTCTGATTTATTTGATAATAATTATGATCTCACTTCAATTTTATGCCAAAGTGAGAATATTCAAGAGCAATACTCTTTCTGTAAAAATATCACTGTACTCAAATGTTGTCAGTCGAGAGAAGGCTTTGATAAGAGATCTTGGTATCAGAATAAATCTGATAGTAAGGTGGACATATTTGTTTGTCATTCCATATGATGAATAGTGTGTTTAAATAACAAATCAAAGGAAAAACATATTTACTGAATGGGACTGTTTG
This sequence comes from Fragum sueziense, assembly GCA_963680895.1. Lineage (NCBI taxonomy): Eukaryota > Metazoa > Mollusca > Bivalvia > Cardiida > Cardiidae > Fragum > Fragum sueziense. The sequence goes on along the minus strand of OY804605.1, from coordinate 45,419,265 downwards.
CCAACAATAGGAAAATACATTACAACAAAGTCACTTGATTACTGTCCGTGATAGGTAATAAGTACATTTTCAACCTATTACATGAAGAAATATAAAATGCTAAAGGACATGGACCCGGGAAAAGACCAGACTGACTTAGTATGAAGCCAATAGGTTTTATGCCTTTTTAGAACCCAAGACCACTTGTTTCAACCATTTCAAAAACAGGCCCTACTTAAATTTATATACCGAAGGTCGGGTATAAAAAACAAAATGTACATGTTTATTACAGCATTTTTAGCTCCACTGGCCGACAGGCCAGCGGGCTATTGTCATGGCGGTGTGTGCGTCCGTGCGTCAGTCCGTCAGTCCGTAAACTTTTCCTTTAAAAATATTCTTCTCAGAAACTTCTAGATGGATTTCAATCAAACTTCACAAGAATGATCCTTGGGTGACCCTCTCTCAGATTCCTTCAAAGAATTAGGATTGAATCAGAATAACCTGAGTTATCTGCCCTTGAATGTCAAAAATAGCTGGTTTTGACTATAATTTTACTCTAAAATCCATAAATATTAATTAATCAAGACAAAACTAGAACAGAATGTTGGTGACTATAAGATCTTGCCTTGGTGCAATTTTAAGCTTGATCTGAATCGTACATCATGAGTTTTGTGCCCTTGAAATTGACAAAATTGCCATTTTCGGCTCTATTTTGACTTTGTTTTCACTCTAGCATATACAAATATCAACCAATTTAGACAATACTTGTACAGAATGTTGGTGACCATAAGATCTTGCTTTGGTATAATTTTCAGCTTGATCTGAACTTAACATCATAAGTTATGTGCCCTTGATATTGACAAAATCACATTTTCGGCTCTATTTTGACACTGCTTTCACTCTAGAAACTACAAATATTGACCAATCAAGACAAAACTGAGACAGAATTTGTGTGACAATAAGATCTTGCCTTGGTGTAATTTTAGCTTGATGTGAATTTTACATCATGAGTTATGTTATGTGCCCTTGAAATTGACAATTGACTATTTTGACTTTGTTTTCACTCTAGCTACAAATATTGACCAATCAAGACAAAACTTGTACAGAATGTTGGTGACTATAAGATCTTGCCTCGGTGTAATTTTAAGCTTGATCTGAATTTTATATGAGTTATGTGCCCTTGTTATTGACAAAATTGCCATTTTCAGCTTTATTTTCACTTTTACAATCATTAGTATTAACTAATCAATACATGTACAGAACTTTCACAGAAATCTTACTGACCATACGATTTTACTTGCTTGTAATTTTCAGCTTGGTCATGCTTTTGCTTGTTTGCGCAGCCTGAACCTTTGAAATTGCATTCAAAAAGACCAACAATCAAGCCTGTGGAGCGCTTCCAGGCCGCCAGGACTGTCTAGTTTCTATATGTTTTCCCAGTCATTACTTTTCTTAAACTGTAAACTTTTTTTTTTGGAAAGGATTTGTTTAAATTCAAGCCATGAAATTATGCAGACCATACATTTTGATTAAAAAAAGTGCCTATTTACCCCTTCACACACACACACACACTCATACAAAATGCTGAAATTTTAAAGCCATTGTAGATGAAATAATGGAAGAGTGTGAAAATTATTGAGATCATAACTCTAGAATACTGAGGTAAAAGAAAAAAAAAACAAAACTTATCATCAGCATTTCCTTTTTTGTCCCAATGGCAATGCTTTACTGAATGTTCTATGAAGGCGTGCTTTGTAAACGATTAAAGCATAACATGCTGATTGCAAATTTAACCTTTCCTTTATCAAAAAGATGTAACAGCTTTTATTCCAAATCAAGATAATAACACAAATATTTTTAATATAATAATATTATTTATATAATTGATGCTTACTTGTGTCCTCGAGATACATTGATGTTTTCTGCAGCAAAGTCTCTCTTTATCCGTCGGCATCTCCCGGCAATACCCACAGACACACCAATCAGCTGATGGGTTGTTGGGGTCTGGGTGGTATCCACCAGCTGGTCTGGTAGATGGCCTCATGGCGTAAAACAGAACACCAGGTTCCACCTCTATTACTTTTACCAGGACCTCTGCCATCTCTTCCCTGGTAAGGGTCTCAATCTCTGCCTGTAATGAACAATACATATAGTACATACTTTATAGCAATACTGTGAATTTACTGAATAAATACATGTATAATTGTTATTACATAACATTTTCTTGTAAGCCTATTAGCACATGTGATATTTACAAATCAATAGGGCGTTCATCTGTTTATTTCTTTCATGGATGTCAAAATTTGTTTTACATTGAGAAAAGTCAATAGCTAGCAGAGATGTTGTTTTGTTAAGAGGAAAAGAATGGTACAAGATTCTCTCTGACAGATGCAACAAAATAAATAGATATTGAGGACAACTGCTGTGGTCAATATTGGATGTCATGCATTTGTAACTGTAAACTGTAATTCAAATATCCATTAGAATTTGCGGCCTCAGTGAATTTTCTTTCAGACATTTGTGTCTTACCAATGGGTTTGATAATTGTTAGCCTATGTGAGCAAGCAGCTGGATGCTCTGAATGGATAGTGTGGTTATTAGCTCCACTGGCCGAAGGCCAGCGGGGCTTATGTCATGGCCCTGTGTCCGTCGTGCGTCCGTGCGTCCGTGCGTGCGTCCGTCCGTGCGTAAACAATTTTCAAACATCTTCTCCTCCAAAACTACTGGACCAATTTCAACCAAACTTCACACAAATCATCCTTGCATGAATCTCTACCAAATTCCGTCAAAAGAATTAAATCTGTGTAGAACTTGAATTTTAATTAATTTAATTGAATTAAATTTTCGAAAAATCTTTAAAAATTCTTCTTTTCCAAGACTACTGGACCAATTTCAACCAAACTTCACAGAAATGTTCCTTGCATGAATCTCTACCAAATTCCTTCAAAAGAATAAAATCCAAGCAGAACTTGAATTTAAATTAATTTAATTGAATTAAATTTTCGAAAAATCTTTAAAAATTCTTCTTCTCCAAAACTACTGGACTAATTTCAACCAAACTTTACAGAAATGTTCCTTGCATGAATCTCTTCTTAATTCCTTCAAAAAAATAAATTCTGTGTAGAACTTGAATTTTATTTAATTGATTTAAATTTTTGAAAAATCTTTAAAAAATCTCCCTCTCCAAAACTACTGGACCAATTTCAACCAAACTTCACAGAAACCTTCTTTACATGAATCTCTACCAAATTCCTTCAAAATAATAAAATCCACGCAGAACTTGAATTTTAATTAATTTAATTGATTTAAATTTTCGAAAAATCTTTAAAAATTCTTCTTCTCCAAAACTACTGGACCAATTTCAACCAAACTTCTCAGAAATCTTCCTTGTATGATTCTCTGCTTAATTCCTTCAAAAATATAAATTCTGGTTATAACTTAAATTTTAATTAATTTAATTAAATTAAATTTTCGAAAAATCTTTAAAAATTCTTCTTCTCCAAAACTACTGGACCAATTTCAAGCAATCTTTACAGAAATGTTCCTTGCATGAATCTCTTCTTAATTCCTTCAAAAAAATAAATTCTGTGTAGAACTTAAATTTTGATTAATTAACTTGAATTAATTTTTCGAAAAATCTTCTATTCCAAAACTAATGGACCAATTTTAACCAAACTTCACATGAATCTTCCTTGCATGAATCTCCTCTAAATTAAAAGAAAAAAATCTGTGTAGAACTTAAATTTTAATAAATTTAATTAAATTGAATTTTCGAAAAATCGTTTAACAATCTTCTCCAAAACTACTGGACCAATTTCAACCAAACTTCACAGGAATCTTCCTTGCATGAATCTCTTCTTAATTCCTTCGTGATCGGATGAAAAGCCTGCCCGCTGTGGGCTAGGCTTATTTTTAGCTTTATGAAACATAGTGTAATTTTAAGAAAATTTTATGAACATTTCTGCTCCTTAATCACTTATTGGATTTCATTCTGGTGTAGCATGAATCTTCTTTGGATAGACCTCTATTGTATTCCTTGAAGAAGTTCGTAGTCTAAATGTCTAAAAGCCAGTGGAGCGATACAGGGCCATCTTGGCCCTCTTGTTGTGCTTGTAGTGTGCTGGTGATAGAAATGACAGAAATCAATGGTTAGGTGTTCCAGCAGCCGCGATATGACCATTGCAGTTACAAAGACATTAAACACCATTCAACCATCATTGGGTAAATTAAATTTGACTATAAACTGGGGAAATTAATCAGTATGTATCTTACTTTTAATGACTCTTTCCTTTCTTCCAATGTAGGAACATTCACTGGACTTGATCTGGTTGTTCCCCCTCCTCGACCCCTTCCCCTACCGCCACGTCCACCAACAGCACTTCTTCTTGGACGTCCACGGCCTCTGGGTCGAACAGTATCACCATTGTCTGACACTGTTGTAACGGAAATATCGCTGCTACTCTGAAAGTCAATAAAAAGCTGTATATAAGCCTATATTCATACATAAATTCATGAATATATATACAATTTTACAGGCTAATTCAATTCATTACAAACAGAAATATAAATATATTGGCCAAAAATGAAAGTGACAAATGTATGCTAGGGTTTATTACAAATTGCCAGAGTTTATTACAAATAAACCCTTTCCAAACAAGACCTGGTTTTGACATCCCCAATAGACAAACTGCCCTCGACGAGGTCTGCCAATAGTCCACCGCCCCGCCGTTGCGTAAAAACCAGTATTGTGTTCTGCAACGTACAAATACTGATACAGAAAAAGCTTCGGAAAACATCGATAATCAGCATTTTCTTCTTTTGCCTAAATATTTTCCATCCTATCGTGTACTACTTCTATTCCGCAATAACACACATGCTGTTCAAATTCGATCAGTCCAAAATTACACCATTTGGGAAAGGGTTAATATGTTCATTCTGATTCATTACTCACTGGAAACCAATACCACAGTACAAATCAAGAATGGCATAGGCGATATTTATTCATGCAGAATGGCAGTGACTGATACATGGGGCGGACGAACAAACATCCTCTAAAGGGCCAATTTAGTCCAAACTGTACAAAAATAGTTTTTGATGGCGCCTTTACTTAAATGGTGCAAGAAAAATTTATGTGGGTTCGCCAGGGTGTGGCTTATCAGACTTTGAGAAATCATAAAATAATTCTTTAAAATATCAACCATTGGGCTAGTTAAGACCAAAATTAATAGAAATGTTCCTTAGGTGGCCCTTTACTAAAATTGTTCGTGACATTTTGATTGCTCCATAAGTGTGGATGTGGTAGGGCGGGGTTTACCAGGCTTACATATATTGCAAAATAATTCTTTTAAAGTCAACCATGGAGTCAATTCAGACTAAACTTTGTCAGAAAAAAGGGTATGGCAGTCGGAGGTTTACAAGAAAACATTAGATATTTTTTTTAATTAATTAGCCAGTGGAGCCTCTTGGGCCTCTTGTTAATTCAATAGATGAAAATAACACATGATACCCGAAGCACAATCCTTTTAAGTTGGAAGATTGATACCAAAGGAATGTCCTTTTAAGAGGTTCTTTTTTAGTCCTTTTATAGTATTTTCTTTTTTTTTTCAGGAAAAAAAAAGTCGACACCCCAGGCCATGCAGGATATGTCCTGATTGGTCAATAATATAATAATTAAGAATTATTTTTCTTTATTTATAAAATTTGATATTTTATCAAACATATTCAGTAATTTTCTTTAAGAATTTAGAACATTTTGGCAGTTCAATAGCTATTTTTAAATATAGGTGTCTTATAAAGTTTAAAGTTGCACGTGCGAGAGCACGGCGCACTATTAAACGCAGTAAACGTACGTCTTGGAGACAGTATGTATCTAGATTAAATTCTAGATCTTCTGTCAAAAAGACTTGGGATATGGTGCGGAAAATTAGTGGCAAGAACTCCTCGCTCAGTGTTGGGCATTTAAATACTGACAAAAGCATTGCTTCATCCAAGCCAGACATAGCAAATGTTTTAGCAGATACTTTTGCTAAGAAATCCTCCTCTTCTAATTATTCGTCAGAATTTCAAAAACATCAAGAACAAAAAGAAAAAGTTAATTTGAATTTTAAATCTAACAATACAGAGCACTATAATAAAGATTTTACTCTTAAGGAGCTTAAAACAGCCCTTAAGAAATGCCATGATACCGCAGTTGGATGCGATGATATCCACTACCAGTTCTTGAAGCATTTACCGCACCAATCCCTTCATTGTTTACTAGATATCTTTAACAGTGTTTGGAAGACGGGAATACTTCCAGCCTCGTGGCGGGAAGCTATTGTCATTCCAGTGCCCAAACCTGGTAAAGATTCCGATAATCCTTCAAATTACAGGCCTATAGCCTTAACTAGTTGTGTTTGTAAAACCATGGAAAGAATGGTCAATGACCGTCTTGTATGGTTTCTTGAGAAAAACAAACTTATTACGTCAGCCCAAAGTGGCTTTCGTAAGCAAAGAAGCACTCTCGACCATTTAGTTCGTTTCGAGACATTAATTCGAGAAGCTTTTATCAAAAAAGAGCACGTTGTTTCAGTCTTTTTCGATTTGGAGAGTGCATATGATACCACATGGAAGTATGGAATCATGAATGACCTCCAAGATTTCGGTATTCGAGGTCGCCTTGCTTATTTCATTTCTGCATTTTTGGATGAACGGCAATTTAGAGTCAGGGTTGGAGATACGCTCTCTGATCCTCATGAACAGGAGATGGGTGTTCCCCAGGGCTCTATTCTTTCTGTTACACTCTTTAGTATCAAAATAAATAACATTATAAAGGCAACTTGCCCTGGTATTGAATATTTCCTTTACGTTGACGACTTCTGCATTTGTTACAGGTCTAAACACATGCATACCATTGAACGACAGTTACAGCAGGTTCTAAACAACCTGAGTAAATGGTCGAATGAAAATGGTTTTAAATTTTCTAAAACCAAGACAAAATGTATGCATTTCTGTAAATCGAGAAAACTCCATCCCGATCCAGAACTCACTTTGGACGGGATCCGTATCGAAGTTGTCCCAGAATTCAAGTTCCTTGGTCTTTTATTTGACTCTAAATTATCTTTCATCCCGCACATTGAATATTTGAGCAATAAATGTAAGAAAGCTCTAAATCTTTTACGTGTCGTCTCCAGTATGGACTGGGGAGCAGACAAAAAAGTTTTATTACGTCTTTATAGATCTCTTGTGAGATCTAAATTAGACTATGGTTGTGTTGTTTACGGATCCGCCCGTCAATCCTACTTGCGCAAGCTTGATTCTATTCATAATCAAGGTTTACGTATTGCGCTGGGCGCATTTAAAACATCACCAATTAACAGTCTCTATGCGGAAGCAAATGAGCCATCTTTGAATTTATGTAGAAAGAAATTATCAATGGATTATTATTTAAAACTTAAATCTAATCCCGATAATCCTACACATGACGTTGTCTTTGAACCTCTTTATGAAGAGGAATTTAATAAGAAGGAATCAATTATACCTCCTTTCAGTTTACGTTGTAAGGCAGATGTGAATTCTCTAGATTTCGATCTAGATGACGTGGCCGAACATAAAGTTCCAAATGTACCTTTGTGGACGTCCAAAAGTCCCACCTTTATTTATGATCTTGCTTCAACGAAAAAGTCGGAAACTGATCCTTTGGTGTTTAAAAACAAATTCCTAGAAGTACAAGAAAAGCACATGCTTCATTTGCAAATTTACACCGATGGTTCTAAAAGCGAAGGAAAAGTTGCTTCTGCTGCCATTTTAGATGGCTTCAAATATCAGTAACCCCCAGCTGTGGAGGGGGATTAGAAATATCCCGGCTGCCATGTCCTGTAGCAAATGGTAAGACCCCAAGCAAAGGACAGTGTGTCTGTAACGGACCCGCTTGTTGGCCGTGAGTGGATACTCGTAAGCCGGAAAAGGGGATCCTGGTCAGTTGAGGGAAGCCCAGGGCTCTCCAGCTTCCCAACACGCTGGCTTTGGCCTCGGCTTCGGTGTAAACGGGAGCTTAGATGGACCCGGTCTAGGCAATCGGCTGGTCGCTTTAGACTGGAGTGGAAATTGTTGTTCTATTAGTTCAGCTTCAACCTATGTCGGTGTATATTTTGTTATACATTTGGCTATGTGCCGTTGTCACATTTTCGTTGTCATTTTACATGTTTAATCTCTAGTCTATATAGGCTTATGGGTTAATTGGGTTGATTAGGTGGCTTGATCGGCGCCAATTTGCATGGCGGAGCTCTGTGTATAGAGTTGTTTCATGTATGTTTTTGCCGAGCATGTTGTTTGGTTGGCTCGAGTATACTACCTGGGTAACCCTGGCATGGGGAGCTGGATTCCCGCTCCAAAATCCATGTCCCCTTGTTGGACCCCATGGTGGGTGGGGGCCCGGGTAATGAACATCACAAACTTAACCATGGCTACTCAAAATTCAAAAAGGAAATGTTATGAAATGGACTCGGACTCTGGAAACGCTTCATCGACTTCTTCTTTTCCTCGATTTCTCTTGATTGAGTCTAAAGATGAAAATAGACCGTTAACAAAATTGTCTCCGTTTGTGATAAATAAAGTTCTTCTATCTTGTGCTGGTGAGCCTAAATCTGTAAAGAAATTAAGTTCAGGTGCAATCCTAGTAGAAGTAGTAAAACGTGCACACGCAGAGAACCTATTGGACTTGGTTAGTTTTTTTGACATCCCCGCCGAATGCACTCCTCATGCTAGTCTTAATACGTCTAAAGGCTTGATACGTTGTCCTGATCTTCAGGGAGTATCTGAGCATGAAATCGTAACGGAATTGGCATCACAGAACGTAACGGCTGCAAAGAGAATGAATTTCTTCCAAAATGGTGTCAAGAAGCCAACGAACACTATTGTTCTAACTTTTGAATCCGCCTTGCTGCCCAAATCGATAAAGGTTGGCTACTTGAAGGTCAATGTGGATATGTACATCCCAAATCCATTGCAGTGTTACCGCTGCTTTGGATATGGCCATCACGAAAAGAAGTGCCAAAAGGATCAGGTTTGCCGCCGTTGTGGTGGAGATGCTAATTCACATGATGTAGACGAGTGTGACGAACGGCCCAAATGCATTAATTGTGGCGAAGCTCACCTAGCAACCTCCCGTGCCTGCTCTCATTGGAAAAGAGAAAAGGAGATTGTTACGGTGAAATACAAGGAAGGCCTTTCTTTCCCTGAAGCAAGGAAAGTGGTCGATAGCCGTATCAATTTGAACTCGTATGCCCAAGCAACTAAGACCAATTCCAGTAAAAATGAAGGCGGATGTCAAAATTGTCAAGACCTTTTCCGAAAATTATGCGTTTTGTTTCCGGAAAAGAAACAAGAAATAGCTGATCTATTTCCCAAACCAACTGCAACAGTACCTTCTTCTGTAACTGCACCTTTGCCTACATCTTCATCCACCAAGAAAATAAATGAACACCAAACTCCTACTACATCTACACCAACTTCTACTCCAAATATCCGTAATTTAAGCAAACCAGACTCCGAGTCAAAGTCTAAAAATCAATGTTCATCAAGTCTTGAAACAGCAAATCGAAAACCTGGTCCTCCGAAACCTCCGGTTTCTGATCGACCACCAAAAGGATCTCAGGATCCCATAAAACAGTTCAACCGTTATCAGTCTCTCGATGAGGACATGATAACGGATGATTATGCAGATTCCAGACGGAATAAGCAAGGAAACAATATTATCAAACTTAACAAAAAATGAATAATTCCAAATTTCCATTAATCTGTGGTTTAATAATTATTTTAACATCTATCATGGCGAATACGATTATCCAATGGAATTGTCGCAGTATCAAATCGAATTTCGAGGAACTTAATTTATTAGTCTCGAAAGAAAAACCAGTAGCAGTTTGTCTACAAGAAACGTTTCTTAAAGATACAGATAAGTTTTCCCTAAAATATCATTCGTGTTATACTAAAAACTTCACGGAAGGTGAAAGAGCTTCAGGTGGTGTAGGCATCATTGTTAATAACAATGTTCCACATCGCCCTATACAGCTCGACACTACTTTACAGGCAGTTGCTGTTAGTATTTCTCTGAACAAAACTGTTACCATTTGTTCTATTTATCTTCCTCCTAGTTCTCCTGTTGACAGCAGGAAACTGGATCGTCTTGTTGAACAGTTACCCGAACCCTTTGTGTTAATGGGAGATTTTAATTCTCACCATTCCTTATGGGGATGTTCAAACACAGACAACAAAGGTCATATTGTTGAAGACTTTATTTCAAGACAAGATCTTTCTCTTTTAAATGATAAATCATCTACTTATCTACATCCTGCTACTGGTTCATATTCATCATTAGACTTGACAGTTTGCAGTCCTCAAATTTTTCCAGATTTTAACTGGAAAGTTGATGACGACCTTCATGGCAGTGACCATTTTCCGATTCTTATATCGGAAATTGGGCCATCTGTACAGGAGCGACCACAACGGTGGAAACTCCATAAAGCAAACTGGGACTTGTTCAAAACTGTTTGTGAACAGTCCATTACACCTCAAGCTTTTGAAGATTGTGAGAATCCTGCAGAATTATTTACCTCTCTGTTATATTCATCTGCAGAAAAAGCAATTCCAAGAACGTCTAAAAACCCTAAACATCCAAATAAGCCATGGTTCAATGATGATTGCAAAAAGGCTATAGCAAAGCAAAAGTCGGTTCTTAGAGAGTTTGATCTAAGGCCGACCAAGGAAAATCTTATAAAGTTTAAAGTTGCACGTGCGAGAGCACGCCGCACTATTAAACGCAGTAAACGTACGTCTTGGAGGCAGTATGTATCTAGATTAAATTCTAGATCATCTGTCAAAAAGACTTGGGATATGGTGCGTAAAATTAGTGGCAAAAACTCTTCACTAAGTGTTGGGCATTTGAATACTGATAATGGCGTTGTTTCATCTAAACCAGACATAGCAAATGTCTTAGCAGATACCTTTGCAAAGAAATCCTCCTCTGCTAATTATTCGCCAGAATTTCAAAAACATCAAGAACAAAAAGAAAAAGTTAATTTGAATTTTAAATCCAAAAATACAGAGCATTATAATAAAGAATTTACTCTTAAGGAGCTTAAAACAGCCCTTAAGAAATGTCATGATACTGCAGTTGGATGTGATGACATCCACTACCAGTTCTTGAAGCATTTACCACATCAATCCCTTCAGTGTTTACTTGATATCTTTAACAGTGTTTGGAAAACGGGAATACTTCCAGCCTCGTGGCGGGAAGCTATTGTCATTCCAGTACCCAAACCTGGTAAAGATTCAGATAATCCTTCAAATTACCGGCCTATAGCCTTAACAAGTTGTGTTTGTAAAACCATGGAAAGAATGGTCAATGACCGTCTTGTATGGTTTCTTGAGAAAAACAAACTTATTACGTCCGCCCAAAGTGGCTTTCGTAAGCAAAGAAGCACTCTCGATCATTTAGTTCGCTTCGAGACTTTTATACGAGAAGCTTTTATCAAGAAAGAACACGTTGTTTCAGTCTTTTTTGATTTAGAGAGTGCATATGATACCACATGGAAGTATGGAATCATGAATGACCTCCATGATTTCGGTATACGAGGTCGCCTTGCTTATTTCATTTCTGCATTTTTGGATGAACGGCAATTTAGAGTCAGGGTAGGAGATACGTTCTCTGATCCTCATGAACAGGAGATGGGTGTCCCCCAGGGCTCCATTCTTTCTGTTACACTTTTTAGTGTTAAAATAAACAATATTATTAAGGCTACTTGCCCTGGTATTGAATATTTTCTTTACGTTGACGACTTCTGCATTTGTTACAGGTCTAAACACATGCATACCATTGAACGACAGTTACAGCAGGTTCTAAACAACCTGAGTAAATGGTCAAATGAAAATGGTTTTAAATTTTCTAAAACCAAGACAAAATGTATGCATTTCTGTAAATCGAGAAAAATCCATCCCGATCCAGAACTCACTTTGGACGGGATCCGTATCGAAGTTGTCCCAGAATTCAAGTTTCTTGGTCTTTTATTTGACTCTAAATTATCGTTCATCCCGCACATTGAATATTTGAGCAATAAATGCAAGAAAGCTCTAAATCTTTTACGTGTCGTCTCCAGTATGGACTGGGGAGCAGACAAAAAAGTTTTATTACGTCTTTATAGATCTCTTGTGAGATCTAAATTAGACTACGGTTGTGTTGTTTACGGATCCGCCCGTCAATCCTACTTGCGCAAGCTTGATTCTATTCATAATCAAGGGTTACGTATTGCGCTGGGCGCATTTAAAACATCGCCAATTAACAGTCTTTATGCGGAGGCAAATGAGCCATCCTTGAATTTACGTAGAAAGAAATTATCAATGGATTATTATCTAAAACTTAAATCTAATCCAGATAATCCTACACATGACGTTGTATTTGAACCTCTTTATGAAGAGGAATTTAATAAGAAAGAATCAGTTATACCTCCTTTCAGTTTACGTTGTAAGGCAGATGTAAACTCTCTAGATTTCGATCTAGATGACGTGGCGGAACATAAAGTTCCAAACGTACCTTTGTGGACGTGTAAAAATCCCACCTTTATTTATGATCTTGCTTCAACGAAAAAGTCGGAAACTGATCCTTTAGTATTTAAAAATAAATTCCTTGAAGTACAAGAAAAACACATGCTTCATTTACAAATTTATACCGATGGTTCTAAAAGCGAAGAAAAAGTTGCTTCTGCTGCCATTTTAGATGGCTTCAAATATCAGTATCGTTTGCCCGATAACTCGTCCATTTTCTCTGCCGAGCTCAAGGCTATTGATCTTGCGCTCGAGCACATCGTTGAAAATGGCTATTGGCGCTACATTATTTTTACAGACTCTCTGTCCTGTATGCAAGCGCTCGAGCACGAAAAAACGGACAACCCTATTATTGTGAAACTTCTTGAGAAGCTTTCTCGTTTATATGCTTCTGATGAAGATACTGATATTGTCTTTTGCTGGCTTCCAAGCCATTGTGGTTTACGTGGCAACGAACAGGCAGACAAAGCTGCCAAGGAGGCGTTGTCACTAGATATTTTACCTTTTAAAGTCCCTTTTACCGATTTTAAACCCCTGATAAACAGTTTTATTCAAAATGTATGGCAAAATTGTTGGAGCGACGAGGCTAATCACCAAAATAAATTGTTCAGTATTAAACCTGCACTTGGTGAATGGCTGCCAGGTCTTCGATCTGACCGCCGCGAGGAGTTAGTTTTGACACGACTGCGAATCGGGCACACACATTTGACCCATTCGCACCTATTAAAGAACGAGGAAAAACCTCTATGTATTCCTTGTAACGAGGAGCTGACTGTCCAGCATCTTCTCATTGATTGTGTGGATTTAGCCATCATTAGAAACAGGCATTTCAACGCTAGCAGTTTAAAGACATTATTTGATACTGTTAGGCCTGAATCAATTTTTAATTTTCTTAAAGAGTGTAATCTCTTTAAAAAGATTTAGTTATGATATTTACTCTGTGATATTTTATATGTTCTATGGGTTTTCCGGTCGGGTGGACTCGGACATGGGTGTTCTCTGATCTGGGAGGAGCCCATGTCTATTCGTGCTCACGTCGGATTATTCATGGTACATTGTTATACAATATTTCGTATATTTTTAATCATTTATACTTCAATTATTTTTAATAGGTTAAATGCCCTATGAATTTTCCGGTCGGGTGGACTCGGACATGGGTGACCTCTGTTCTGGGAGGAGCCCATGTCCATTCGTGCTCACGTCGGATTATTCGACGAGGTGCATTGGTATTGATATGATTTTCCGGTCGGGTGGACTCGGACATGGGTGTTCTCTGGTCTGGGAGAAGCCCATGTCTATTCGTGCTCACGTCGGATTATTCATAGCTCGTTGTTATTCTATCTTCTGTTTGGCATTTTTATCTGTTTTACTTCAGTTTTGTTTAATATATTTATATGATCTGTGGATTTTCCGGTCGGGTGGACTCGGGCATGGGTATTCTCTGATCTGGGAGGAGCCCATGTCCTTTCGTGCTCACGTCGGATTATTCATGGTGTGTTGTTATTTTGCTTAAAATTTTATCTGTTGTATAGAATATCGTATTTTTATCATACCCCCTCTAGATGTTTATGTAACTAATACATATCCTAATACATCTTGTAGTGAGGCAAGGTGAGTGCGCCCAATATGACCTTAGCAGTCGACGGGCCTTAAAACTCCATTCATTCATTCATTCAAATATCAGTATCGTTTGCCCGATAACTCATCCATTTTCTCTGCCGAGCTCAAGGCTATTGACCTTGCGCTCGAGCACATCATTGAAAATGGCTATTGGCGCTACATTATTTTTACAGACTCTTTGTCCTGTATGCAAGCGCTCGAGCACGAAAAAACGGACAATCCTATTATTGTGAAACTTCTTGAGAAGCTATCTCGTCTCTATGCCTCTGATGAAGATACTGATATTGTTTTTTGCTTTTAAAGTCCCTTTTACCGATTTTAAACCCCTGATAAATAGTTTTATTCAAAATGTATGGCAAAATTGTTCGAGCGACGAGGCTAATCACCAAAATAAATTGTTTAGTATTAAACCTGCACTTGGTGAATGGTTGCCAGGTCTTCGATCTGACCGCCGCGAGGAGTTAGTTTTGGCACGACTGCGAATCGGGCACACACATTTGACCCATTCGCACCTATTAAAGAACGAGGAAAAACCTCTATGTATTCCTTGTAACGAGGAGCTGACTGTTCAGCATCTCCTCATTGATTGTACAGATTTAGCCATAATTAGAAGCAGGCATTTTAACGCTAACAGTTTAAAAACATTATTTGATACTGTTAGGCCTGAATCAATTTTTAACTTTCTTAAAGAGTGTAATCTCTTTAAAAAGATTTAGCTGTGATATTTAATCTGTGATATCTTATATGTTCTGTGGATTTTCCGGTCGGGTGGACTCGGACATGGGTGTTCTCTGATCTGGGAGGAGCCCATGTCTATTCGTGCTCACGTCGGATTATTCATGGTACATTGTTATACAATATTTCGTACGATATTTTTAATCATTTATACTTCAGTTATTTTTAATAGGTTATATGCCCTATGAATTTTCCGGTCGGGTGGACTCGGACATGGGTGACCTCTGATCTGGGAGGAGCCCATGTCCATTCGTGCTCACGTCGGATTATTCGGTGAGGTGCATTGTATTTTTTATATGATTTTCCGGTCGGGTGGACTCGGACATGGGTGACCTCTGATCTGGGAGGAGCCCATGTCCTTTCGTGCTCACGTCGGATTATTCATGGTGTTTTATAAATTTGCATAGAATTTTATCTGTTATAGAATATCGTTTTTTTATCATTTCTCCTCTAGATGTTTATGTAACTAATACATATTCCTATACATCTTGTAGTGAGGTATAATTACAGTGAGTGCGCCCAATATGACCTTAGTAGTCGACGGGCCTTAAAACTCCATTCATTCATTCATTCATTAAATGTAGGTGTAAATTCTGAAAAGGCCAGTCCAAATGTCTGTTTGGGGAGGGTCATGTCAAAAAGGGGCCTAAAAGTCAGTGATAAAAGGGGTCATGCCACGTTAAATTTGATTGTTTTGGATGTATGAAGAATTGTTCTTGAATTTGAGGTAAGGCTTAACATTGCTGTTGATTCACGGGCTGAGATAGATGCCAAAACGTTATAATGGTCGTCTATGGGAATTGTAATACTTCCATCTAACCTAAAAATGGACTCTTCTGACACTATTTTTTGACCTCTGAGTAGCAATTACTTCCGGTTTTGGATTTTATAGCAGATGATCCATTGAATAAAGTTAAGTATAATGTCTTTCCCTTCAGAATTTGTTGAAAAAGTCAAAAATTCAGTAGCCAGGCACTCCAGACATTCAGAACAACGTTCAGAATGTGTGGAGTGGACTGGCTACTGTAATAGTGAATCCAGTTAAAAGGGTCCTTTGGTCGGCCGGGAATCGAACCCAAGCTCGTGTCCAGCGGCTTGTTAAGGCTTTAGAGCTTGGTGAGCCCCTTCCCAAGACAGATAGTAACGGCCATTGTCTTGATGTCATCTTTGTCATAATAGGCTATGCATTAATGCCTCTCACCTTGTTCTTGAGCCTCATTATTACAATTGTGGCCGGTCTCAGTGTCTGGGCCGAACAACCTACCTTGGGCATACTCCCCCCGTTGCATTTTTGACTGAGGTGGCAGGTTGTTTGCGCTTTCGGGACCTGCCGGACTGCGTGCATATGTGTCATGATCTGTAAACATTTGAGTGCTTGTGCTCGGTTGAGGCTTCTCTGTAGCTTTCCGAGCCCTGTTTAGCGCTCTTGTCAGTTTATTCTTTATGTATTTCTTTTCTTCTCTTTGCTTCTCATAGAGCCTAAGGAGACGTTGTTTTCTAATTTTCCTGGCCATTTTGTACACGACAGACTTAGCTTTTTCCTTCTTTATTTCAGTTTCCCGTTGTATTGACAGTAGCCGTCTCTCCACTCGGCTTCCTTGAGGGATTGGGCAGCCAGCTGCACGACAAAGTTTGCGTAAAGATTGGCCCGGACCATTATTTACTCTGTGTATTGCACTGTGAGCCCTTGCTTCAAACATCATCGGGAAGGTCCTGTCTTTAGGTAAGGAAGCTTTTATCGCCTTATTTGTCGCTTCAACCTTCTGAGTATTTGTATTAAACTTAGTCAATTGTACGGTATCGTCCCCGAGCCGGTATTGTATGCAGTCCAGTAATGTTGATTCATTTTCTTCCTTACACACATTGATTTTGAATGTGTTTGATAGAAAGACGCTTTTGTGGATCTAGCTATCTGTTGGTTTTCCTTTGCACACAAAGGATTTGAGTCTGCAGAGGCTGTGATTGCCAGAATAGCACTGTTTAATAACTGTTATTAAATCTCTTTTGTAGTGCAATATATTAGTTTTACCCTGACATTTCGGAATCACATGTTTAAGCTCTGCTTGGCACCGTTGACTTAAGTCTAATGCAGATAAGGACGATATGCTTTTGTTCTTCCCGGCATGATTGTGTTGACCTTTAACGATGATTTTACATTTTTTTTTATTATTCGCCCCAAGATGTCGTGTGTCTAGCTGATAGATCGGCTTCGTTTTAGTTTTTCCCTCAATATTAAGTTGCCGCGCGGCCTCAAAAGACTTGCCGTCTCCATCAGTCGTAACATATTTCACCTCCATCCCATCCCTTGACAGCTGCTCCAAACAGGTTTTGGCCCATCTTTCTTCATCTCCAATGTTTGTTTCCATGCTGGCAGTTGCTGTGCATGGGCCTGCCATCACATCGCATGGATCTTCATCTTGTGTGTGAAATCCATGCTTAGAGCATAATTTGTCGACTGTCTCAACTGCAACAATCTGTTTCTTATTGGTTATATTTTCAAGGACTGTAACTGTCTATTGTGTGGCCGGCTGCAATGGGGTGCAGCCCACTCCGGAGTACAAGTTATTGTTGTAGAGCCCATCAATCTGGACCGGAATCTGGCCTTCTGGTCGTCCTTGCCATTTATTTACTGACCGTAGTCGTTGAACCCGCTTGGACATATCAGACTTATTTTCGCTTAGTATGATTTCACTGCTTGTATGGCTTGTATTTGTCAGGCCGCGTATGGATGGTCCATCAATATTGGCACCAGCTAAGATTTTAACCAGGCTTGAAGCTCCTATTGATGTCTGGGTCATGGCTATGTTTAGGCCCATGTTGGCTGTGGCAGTTTTCGGGCCAGGCCGTCTTCTCGTTGGTTCTATCCCTGTGTACACGTATATTTTGGATCTGTAGGAACATTTCGGTCGTAAACACATCATCCGTTCACGCCAGACAATACCCCGCTGGACT
This sequence comes from Fragum sueziense, assembly GCA_963680895.1. Lineage (NCBI taxonomy): Eukaryota > Metazoa > Mollusca > Bivalvia > Cardiida > Cardiidae > Fragum > Fragum sueziense. The sequence goes on along the minus strand of OY804605.1, from coordinate 45,401,400 downwards.
TCAGATTTCGGGTCTAATGCTAGTTGGCTGTGGCATTTTGGAAACATGCTATTGTGGTCTGAATTAACTTCATTTATCATTTGCATTAGAAACTACTATTTCTTTTAATAGTCTAGGGGCCCGTCCCGCAAAATAAATTTTTATTGGACCAATCGTCCAGAAAAAATCTGTTGGCACCAGGTGATTGTTAGTTCAATGGGACGTTAGAATAAGGTGGATGCCATAATCAAAAGTGGTGCAAATTTTTTTTACAAGCACTTTTCTTACCCCACCCACTTGAAATTAAGGTTAAATAGTAGTTGTCAGAAATTGTTTCTATACTACCATTTTTATCTAATTGATAAATCATTTTTATGGAAAGAAATCACATTTGAATAGTCTTCGTGATTGTAATTTTCTTATACCAAAAATCATCTTGAATTCTAAGAAATCTACAATTGTCCTTACCCCACCCACCAATTTAAGCTATGTCTACCCCCTTCTACTTCATGATGTCCTTAAAAAGCCAAAAACTCATAGATCTGCTTAAAACTGTGAAAATGCATTTCCAAGTACCCGGAAATGTTTTTAAACTTCTAACATGACATGTCATTTGATATAAACATGTTTAATCCATGTCCGCAAGTTGATATATTTTTTTGAAAATTTGAAGTTTGGAAATGGCTGATAGCTTATTTATTGGCAGATAATTCAGATAAGTCACAATTTTGCACCCAAATCATCGAAAAAGACTGATAGAAGTAATGTAGAAGGAGACAATTTAGAATATGTTAATGAATTCTACTGTCTATTTTGTCCGTCCGATCGTCTGTACGTCTTTCATCTCACAAACTTTGTGGGCTTAAAACGTAATCAATATTTACCTGTAACTTAACGAATTTCGCGTTTTCAACTGACATTTAACGCAAATCCTTGAAAAAGAGTTTTGATTGTCAGATATTCTTAATAAATAACATGAGGACCATGATGGTCCTAAATCGCTCACCTGAACCAAGATAATATGAGCCCAAGTTTTATTCAAATCAATTAATATTTGTGACTGCAACACTCGTAAACAGCAGTTTTGTCAAGTTCAAGGGAAAGCAATTAAAATTGTTGGATCATAATCAGGCTGAAAACTGAACCATATCTTGTGGTCACTTACATTTTGTCCACGTTTTGAATCGACCGATCAACATGTGTGGCTTTTGCAATGAAAACAAAGTCAAAAATGGTCATTTTGTCAAAATTAAAGGCTTATAACTCAGGATGTCAGATTCACATTAACACTTTAAAATATATCTCACAGTCACAGACTGAGATTTGTCTAGCTTGGTCAATGTTTGTGGTAGCTAGGGTGACAACAGGATCGAAAAAGTCAATTTTACAGAATTCAAGAGCAAATAACTCTAGACTTTCTATCCTGACTAAATAACTGAATGCCAAACTAATCCAAACTCTCGTAGTCGTTATCTTGGTGTCCAAGTTTTGTCTTGATTGTTCACTATGTGTGGTTTTTAGAGTAAAACAACGTCGGAAACATTCTACCCATCAAATATCGTCTTGATTTGTCCATCTATCTGGTTATTTGACTGAAAATAAAGTCAAAATGGAAAGTTTGATCAATTCAAAGGAAGATACGTAACTTAACAACTTCTGGTCCAATTATGTCGAAATTTGTATTCACCTTATAAGAATGGTCACCAACATTATGTTTTAGTTTTTTTGTCTCGACTGGCCAAAAATTGTGGTTGTTAGAGTAAAACCAAAGTAAAAAAACATCAGTTTTTATCAAATTCAAGGGCACAAAAACACAGCTTTCTGATCCTGCCTGACTGAAATTAAAATCATTCTTTATCTTATGGTCACCAAGATTGTGTCCAAGTTTCGTTTGGATTGGTCATTAAGTGTAGATGCTAGAGTGTAAACCAAGTCGGAAAAAGTCTATAACAGCAATTTTGTAAAATTCAAGGGCATATTTAATGACTTCCAGTCCCGATCATTCTGAAAATTATACTCGTCCTAGATCTTATGGTCACCAACATTGTATAAAAGTTTCATTTGGATTAATTAATAATTGTAAATGCTAGAGTGTAAACCAAGTCAAAATATTCGAAAACGGCAATTTTGTAAAATTCAAGGGCATATAACTCATGACTTAATGTCCCGATCATTCTGAAAATTGTATTCAATCGAGATATCATAGTCCCAATCCTTATGTATAAGTTTCATTTGGATTGGTCAATAAGTATACATGCTAGAGTGTAAACGGAGTCGAAAATAGTCGAAAATGGCAGTTTTGTAAAATTCAAGGGCATATAACTCATGATTTTATGTCCCGATCATTCTGAAAATTGTAATCAATCGAGATATTATAGTCCCAATCCTTATGTATGAGTTTCATTTGGATTGGTCAATAATTATACACTCTAGAGTGTAAACGGAGTTGAAAATAGTTGAAAATGGCTATCTTGTAAAATTCAAGGGCATTATGACTCATGACTTTATGTCCCTAGCATTCTGAAAATTGTACTCAGTCGCGATCTCATGGTCAACAATATTATGACCAAGTTTCAAATTGATTGGTCTCTAGTTGTAGATACTAAAGTGTAAACGAAGTAGTAAATAGTCGTAAAACGGCAATTTTGTAAAATTCAAGGGCAAGTAACTCATGAATTTATGTCCCGATCATTCTGAAAATTGTACTCATCTGAGATCTTTTGGTTCCAATCGTTATGTATAAGTTTTATTTGGATTGATCAATACTTGAAGATTCTAGAGTGTAAATCAAGTCGAAAATAGTCGAAAATGGAAAATCTGTTAAATTCAAGGGCATATAACTCGCGATGTTCTATTCTGATCATTCTGAGAATTGAACGCATTAGAGATCTTATAGTCAGCAACATAATGTTCAGGTTTCAACTTGATTGGTCAATATTTATAAATGCTAGAGTGTAAACAAAGTCTAAAACAGTCAAAAACGGCAATTTTGTCAAACTCAAGGGCAAATAACTCATAATTTTCTTGTCCGATCAGGCCGAAAATCACACTCATTTGAGATCTTATGGTCCTTATCATTATGTAGAAGTTTCATTTTCATTGGTCAATATTTGTGGATGCTAGATGGTAAACAAAGTCTAAAATAGCTATTTTTAATGTTCAAGGGCAGATAACTCAGGACTTTCTGGTCCGATCTGGCCAATAATCAAACTCATTGAAGAACCTATTATCATACTTGTTCTGTTTAAGTTTAATGAATATTGGTTTACTTTTGCGAGAACTAGATTGTAAACATGTTTTGTCATAAAGCCTTTCTTTGAACATGCCCTTATTGGTGGTAAGAGTTGTCTGCCCCCAGAAAAAAATCACACCGACATTTGTTGCAAAAGTCATCCTGGAACGAAACCTAATTGACTTCAAAATATCCCTATGGTGTCTAAACTTTTCTATCATCAACGTTTAAAAAGATAATAAAGTTTGAAAAAACTTTTCTTAATTATTTTAGAGTTATTTTTCTATTTTGGTGAATGAACTTTTATTATGGCAATTACGGTAAATGTGTTTTAAAAACCGACTATTCTATTCCTAATTATTTTTTGGCATACATAATATTTCAATAAAAACATAAAGTTATTGAGGAAAAAAGTCACAGAAAAAATTTTGACGACAATTTCGATTCATGGTCAACTAAAAAACTGTTTATTTCATTTTTGGGTGGGTAGAGTTATCTGCCCCTGGAAAAAATCTGCACCACTTTCAGTTCTGGCATCCACCATAAAATAAAGCCCCAATGGTTACCCTAACTCACTGTACCATCGGAATCTTTCTGGACTATTGGTCCAAAGAAAACCACTTTCTAGGCCTCTTTTTGGGGTTGGCCCCTAGACTATAACTAAAAAAGTATATTTTAAACAAAATTCTATTCATTATGCAGATTTACTCTTACCAGACAATCATTGATTGAAAGTTTACATTCATAATCCTATTTAGATCCAAAAGTAAATATTGACAATGTTTGACCATCTAACTGACCATCTTTTATCCTTTTCCCATCATATTTAAGTCAATATTTTTTCTGTATATCTTAAAGTTTCTATAGGATTATAATGAATGTTGCATTTATGCCAACGTGAGGAAAGGCAAAGAAATAGCGATTTTTTTTCGGGGGGGGGGGGGGATAAGGATTTTTTAGCTCACCTGAGCACGAAGTGCTCGAGGTGAGTTATTGTGGTCACTTTTTTTCCGGCGTCCGTCCGTCAACATTTGGGGTGTTTACACTCTAGCATCCACAAAAGCTAGGCAATCTTGATCAAACTTGGCCAAAACAAGTGTGATCATAAGTTCTCGGACAAGTTCGATTATGGGTCTGATCGGAGTTATCTGCCCTTGAATGTCAAAAAAATGCTGTTTTGAAGTTTGTTTACACTCTTGCATCTTCAATTATTGATCAATCAAGACAAAACTTAGACATAATATTAGAGACCATAAGATCTCGGATAAGCTCGATTTTCAGTCTGATCCGATCAGAAAGTCTAGAGTAACGTGCCCTTGAACTTGACAAAATTGTCATTTTCAGATGCTTTACACTCTATTAATCTAAGGGAAGTAACTATTGATACTACTTTTCTTAAGTAGTGTCAAGTGTTACTTCCCTTAGATTACAATTAACTATAAATCAAGAAAAAATGTTGGGGAGCATCTTCGATGAGTTTGATTTTCAGTCTGATCTGATCAGAAATTCGAGAGTTATGTGCCCTTGAGTTTAACAAAATTGCTGTTTTCGACCTTGTTTACACTCTAGAATCTACAATTATTTAATCAATCAAGACAAAACTTGGACACAATGTTGGGTAGAATAAGATTTCAGATGAGTTCAATTTTCAGTCAGGTCTGACCAGAAAGATGAGAGTTATACGCCCTTGAATTGGGCAAAATTGCCATTTTTGGCTGTTTTTTGACATTGTTAACACTCTACAATTAATAATTAATCAAGACAAAACTTGGACAAAATGTTGGGGAGCATAAGATCTGGGATGAGTTTGATTTTCAGTCTGATCTGATCAGAAAGTCGAGAGTTATGTGCCCTTGAATTTGACACAAATTGCCGTTTTCGGCTCTTTTCGACCTTGTTTACTCTCCAGAATCTACAATTATTAATCAATCAAAATAAAACTTAGACACAATGTTGGCGAGCATAAGATCATGGATGAGTATGCTTTTCAGTCTGATGTGATCAGAAAGTCGAGAGTTAAGTTCCCTCGAATTTAATCAATCAAGACAAAACTTGGACACAATGTTGGGTAGAATAAGATCTCAGATGAGTTCAATTTTCAGTCAGGTCTGACCAGAAAGATGAGAGTTATACGCCCTTGAATTGGGCAAAATTGCCGTTTTCGACTGTTTTCAACCTTGTTTACACTCTAGAATCTACAATTATTGACCAATCAAGACAAATCTTGGACACAATGTTGGAGACCGTAAGATCTCAGATGAGTTTGATTTCCAGTCTGATTTGACCAGAAAGACGAGAGTTATGTGCCCTTGAATTTGATAAAATTGCCATTTTTGGCTGTTTTCGACCTTGTTTACACTCTAGAATCTACAATTATTTAAAAAAAAAAACACAATGTTGGGCACCGTAAGATCTTGGTTGAGTTTGATTTTCACAACGTTATTGACAATTAGTTCATATTCAGTCTTAAAGTCATGAATATCAATTGAATTGAACATAAGTGTTGCTCATATCATTTTGGTTCAGGTGAGCGATATAGGACCATCATGGTCCTCTTGTTTTACCTTGAATCATACTATAATTTGAGCAACGTTTGTCCGTTTGTCCGTTTGTTCCCCTACTCCTCCCAGGTCCTTGGGCCGATCTTCACCAAACTTGGAGGGAAGGTAAAGGGCGGCCCCGGGTATTAGCTTGAGGGGTTCATTTTTTGAAAGGTCAAGGTCATCGAGGTCAAAGGTCAAATTTATGTTTTTACGGGTTACGGGTATCGTTTTTACGGGTTACGGGACGGGATTGCTTACGGGTTACGGAACGGGATTAGGTGGAGGGCAGCCCCGGATAGGTCGAGGTCATCGAGGGGTCAAGGTCATCGAGGTCAAAGGTCAAATTTCGAGACGGGTAAAATTGCTAGTATTCAAAATTTCGATACCTACGATTAGAAATGCCGGAGCTGCAAAATCCCAACTTTTCAGGAGAAGGAAAAAACTTTTTCAATTTTTTATGTAAAATTTTTTAGTGGAAAAAATAGCAGTTTTATGAATAAAAGAAGCCAGTCTTTACTTTGAAATATGAATTGAACACGTTCTAGCAATATTTCCGAAGAAAAGTGTACGTTCGGCTTTTCCAATTCATATCCAACAGGTCCGGCTCTTACATATTGTAACTACGGCATTTGATATCAGTATTTTCTTTTTCTGGCTCAATGTCTTCCAAGCCTCTTTAATGAGGGGCGTCAAAACCAGGTGTTTTCCAAGCTATAATGGAAACATACTGTGTTCACTTTCGTCATTTTTGTAAACCCTTTCCAATGTAAGAAAAATCAGGTTCCAAATTTGAAAGGAGACGCAGACGACAAAATCATTGACATTGGTTTCAAATGTAGAAAATGGGTGTAATACGGGAGAGAAACAATATTGAGGCAAATGCAGAAATACAGCATATCAGATTTTTTTCTTTTGCCTGAAAGTTTCCAAAAAACCTTTCCTTGAGTGAACGTCAAAACCGGGTCTTGTTTTGGAAAAGATTAATTTTCACCTGTCTCAAATCTGGTAAGGGATAATACTTGCATATCGTCTGGGATGTCATAAATCATCATTAAGGTAGAATTCCGACGTCGTAAACATTCGGCAGTGGAACATTCCACCGCCGATTGTTTACGACGTCACCCGAATAAGTTCGGATACGTTACGAACGTAAAACGAAGTTGCACGGAAAAATCCGACGTTGCATGAATTTGATTAGGGGTGAACCTAGTGACCTCAATATTGTAACGACAAGTTTTTATTAAGCTGCTGTTACGGTATTTCGGTCGCCCAAAGCAGCTGATCTGTCTTACGATCTTTTGTATCCACAATTCATCTATTACCGTATGTATTTTATTCAAAATCATTTTCCTCTTCTTGTTTTCCGTTCCATAGACAAACATATAGAAAATACAAATGTTTGTGGGAAAACAACACGAACGAAATTATCTCAGAGGATTCATGCGTTTGAATCGAATCAACTCAATAATTGATGGTTATTGTGTGGAAAAGAATTGAACAGTCTGCAAGGATTCGCTGCAAGGAATGACGCTTAAATGTATTTTGAACTTTTAATTCTGTCAAAGTGTAACAATGCTACAACATATTGTGAAACATTTAAACTTGAAACTGATCAAAACTGTAAACTACTGAATTGACCAAACGCCGTTTTTCAATCAAAAATATCGACAAGCCAATGAACGATCAGGAAATTTGTACACGACCCCGTTGTTTGTCTTAACCCTCTCCCAATAAAGAGCTGGTTTTGACAACCCTATTAGAAATGGCTTGGGAAAACATTAAGACAAAAGAAGAAAATGCTGATAATTAGCATTTTCTCCTTTTGTCTTTATGTTTTATGTACAAAAATCTTCACAAATTCTACTTTCAGTGACACCTATTTTGTCGTCTGCACCAGCTTTCGAATTGGACAACCCTAAAATTGTTTTGTTTGGGAAAGGGTTAAACTTTACATTGCTACGTCACATAATATCGTATCGATCTATCAGCTGACAATAAAAACAATCGATATGCCAATGAACGATCAGGAAAATGCACACGACCCCATTGTTTGTATTAGATTTTGCATTGGGCGGAGCGATCTATCTTTTGGCGTTTGGTCAATTGAGTCTAACAAGAACAAGAGGACCATGATGGTCCTATATCGCTCACCTGAGCCTAAATGATATGAGCAACACTTTTGTTCAATTCAATTATTATTTATTACTTTAAGACTGAAAAAGAACTTATGGTCAATAAGGTTGTGAAAATCTAACTCATCCAAGATCTAAATTATGGTGCCAAACATTGTGCAGGGCTCCAGATAAGAGGGGGTGGTGACTTTTCAAACTGCAATAGTGCTGTCAGTGATCATCAAACCCTAAATTGTAGGTACTCATTTGTATCGTCTCGTCGAGACGATTCAAATGAGTACCCACAATATAGGATTTGAATTCGAAAAAACAATGTTAGTATGTCTTCACCTCCACTTATCTTTAGCCCTGATTGTATCCAAGTTTTGTCTTGATTGATAAATAATTGTAGATTCTAGAGTATAAACAAGGTCGAAAACAGCCAAAAACAACAATTTTGTCAAATTCAAGGGCACAAAACGCTCGACTTTCTGATCAGATCAGACTGAAAATCAAACTCATATGAGATCTTATGGTTCCCAACATTGTGTCCAAGTTTTGTATAGATTGATCAATAATTGTAGATTCTAGAAAGTAAACAAGGTCGAAACCTGCCGAAAATGGCAATTTTGTCACATTCAAGGGCACATAACTCTCAACATTCTCATCAGATCAGACTGAAAATCAACCTCATCCAAGATCTTATAGTCCCCAACATAGTGTACAAGTTTTGTCTTGATTGATAAATAATTGTAGATTCTAGAGTATAAACAAGGTCAAAAACAGCCAAAACATCAATTTTATCAAATTCAAGGGCGCATTACTCTTGACTTTCTAATCAGATCAAACTGAAAATGAAAGTTACCTGAGATCTTATAGTCTCCAACATTGTGTCCAAGATTCGTCTTGATTGGTCAATAATTGTAGATTCTAGTGTGTAAACAAAGTCGAAAACAGTAAAAAACAGCAATTTTGTCAAATTCAAGGGCACATAACTCTTGGCTTTCTGATTAGATCAGACTGAAAATCGAACTAATCCCAGATCTTATGGCCCAAAACATTGTGTCCAAGTTTTGTCTTGATTGAATAATAATTGTAGAAATCTAGAGTGTAAAAAAGTTTGAAAACCGCCGAAAATGGCAATTTTGTCAAATTCAAGGGCACGTAACTCTTGACTTTCAGATCAGATCAGACTGAAAATCAAACTCATCTGAGATCTTATAGTCCCCAACATTGTGTCCAAGTTTTGTCTTGATTGACCCTTTCCCACACATTGGCGCTTTTGGATGCCCCACAAAATAAAGGCTTTGGAAAACATTGTGTCAAGCAATTTCTTCATTACCCACAATGTTTTCTACCAAGAAAGACCAAAAAATGTTAAATTTTGTTCAATGGAACTTGCCGTCCGCAACACCTATGATTTTGGACTAGGCTAAAATTTTGTTGTTTGGTAATGGAGTGCAAATCTATTTATATCCTCTATCAAACTAGATAACTCTACTTATACTGAATATAAGTAGTGTCAGAGTTCCTTCCCTTACATTAACTCTTTTGAATACAGCAAAAAAGTGGCAATTTTGCCCAATTCAAGGGCACATAACTCTCATCTTTCTGGTCAGATCAGACTGAAAATTGACCTCATCCAATATCTTATGGTCTCCAACATTATGTCCAAGTTTTGTCTTGATTGATCGATAATTGTAGATGCTAGAGTGTAAACAAACTTAAAAACAGCATTTTTTGACATTCAAGGGCAGATAACTCCGCACTTTCTGGTCCGATCAGGCCCATAATCGAACTTGTCCAAGAACTTATGATCGTACTTGTTTTGGCCAAGTTTGATCAAGATCGAGTAACTTTTGTGGATGCTAGAGTGTAAACACGCCAAATGTTGACGGACGGACGGACGCCGGACAAAAAGTGACCACAATAACTCACCTCGAGCACTTCGTGCTCAGGTGAGCTAAAAACACAATGATACTTTACCAGTTTATACCTTTTTAACGTTGTCGTAGACTCGAAGTGAACTACTGTTTAACCATTTCCCAAACAGATTCAGGTATTGACAGATTCATCAGTGAAAGCTTTGGAAAATATGGAGGGAAAGGACGAAAAAACTGTAACATGTATTCCATTCAATATTTTCATCTTTTCCCTCGACATCTTCTACCTAGTAAAAATATTGAATACTTCGAACTTCTTAAGATGTTGAATATGGACTGGTCCTATCATTTTGTAGTTCGGGCAAGGGTTAATTGTCGGTGCTTGGAAGCAGGTCATAGTAGGCATGATAGTCTTTAGGAATGACTTCTTTGATTTGTTGGAGATGTCGATATTTTAAACCTTTTATAGGCAATGGTTTTACGTATGCTCCAGGCAGGAACATTTCCATTAAAAGCATCACTTGAATTTCTAGGTTTTCGCAACTCTGTAAACTCTTCATCAGAATAGTTCAGTTTGAAGCTGATTTTACCATCAGTGCCATATTTCATTACTCTGATATCTGTAACAACTGGGGTTCCAACGCCATGACCAGGTCTAATACTCGAGTAGTATGACAGCTTTGTGAAGTCTTTGAAGAAACTGTGGTCAACATATTTTACTTCATTAGGGTTATCAGAATGTTCTCTTGATTCCCTTATCAGTTCTACATATTTCTGTGGAATAAAGACATCTTTGTTTTTTATCACCCCCAGCTGTGGAGGGGGATTAGAAATATCACGGCTGCCGTGTCCTGTAGCAAATGGTAAGACCCCAAGCAAAGGACAGTGCGTCTGTAACGGACCCGCTTGTTGGCCGTGAGTGGATACTCGTAAGCCGGAAAAGGGGATCCTGGTCAGTTGAGGGAAGCTCAGGGCTCTCCAGCTTCCCAACACGCTGGCTTTGGCCTCGGCTTCGGTGTAAACGGGAGCTTAGATGGACCCGGTCTAGGCAATCGGCTGGTCGCTTTAGACTTGGATTTGTTTGTACATTTATGTCATTCCATACATGTATACCACTACATTTTATATTGTTATTGTAATACCAACTATCGCTGTATACAATTATATATTTGATATGATTTGTCCTTGTCTATATAGGCTCATGGGTTAATTGAGTTGATTGAATGGTTTGATCGGCGTTGAAATGCATGACTGGTCTTTGTTTTAGAGATTAAACATGTATGTCTTTGCCGCACTTGTTTGTTTGGTTGGCTTGAGTATACCATCTGGGTATCCCTGGCATGGGGAGCTGGATATCCGCTCCATTTTCCATGTCCCCTTGTTGGACTCTGTGGCGGGTGGGGGCCCAGATGATGAACTTTAAAAAACTAAATATGGATTCTAAAACTTATAAAAGAACGCGTGCGGAATATGACTCGGACTCGGATAATCGATCATGCAACTTCCCTAGATTTCTAATCCTCGAATCTACAAGTAGTGAAAAGGCTCTTTCAACTCTTTCTCCTTTCGTAATTAATAAGTGTTTACTGTCATACGCTGGAGAACCAAAATCTGTGAAGAAACTTAAGTCTGGTGCCCTTCTTGTCGAAGTTGACAAGAAGTCGCATGCAGACACTCTTCTGAGACTAAAGACCTTTTTTGAAATTCCTGTCAAATGCTCTGAACATGGTACTTTAAACTCTTCCAAAGGCCTAATCCGATGCCCCGATCTTCAAGGGGTTTCGGAAGAGGAAATTGTGCAGGAACTTTCATCACAGCATGTCACTGCGGCTCGCCGTATACACATTTTTAATAATGGCTCTAGGAAACCGACCAATACTATTGTCCTTACATTCAACACAGCTCTACTCCCGAAATCACTGAAAGTTGGGTATTTAAAAGTCAATGTCGACTTGTATATACCTAACCCGCTCCAGTGCTATTCTTGTTTTAAGTTCGGGCATCACGAGAAGAACTGTAAAAGTGCATTCGATCTATGTCATCGTTGTTGTGAATCACCTGAAACACATGACTACCACAATTGTAGTAACACACCAAAGTGTCACAATTGTGGCGGAGATCACAAATCCACTTCTCGTGCATGTTCCCACTGGAAGCGGGAAAAAGAAATTGTTACAGTGAAGTGTCGTGAGGGACTCTCATTTTTTGAGGCCAGGAAAATTGTTGACAGCCGTATGAACCTTTCTTCTTCATATGCACAAGCTACTAAGGCCAATTCAAGCAAAACAGACAGTGACTGTGAAAACTGCAAAACTCTTTTCAGTAAATTATGTATTTTATTTCCTGAAAAGAAAGAAGAAATTTCACACTTATTCTCCCCGCCAAAAGCTTCATCAGTTTCCTCTTCAAGTCCTGACATGCTTAAAGTATCCACTAAAACTTCTGAACAAAAAGTAACTAAAGCCACTCCACAAACTCCTTCAGTCGCTCCACCTACTCCTTCTCCAGCTGTTAAAAATGTGTCGAAACCAGACTCTAGGTCCGAGTCAAAGTTAGATAGTAATGAACCTGTTAAACAATCTAGCACTGAATCAGTCAGTCAGAACCGAAGGCCTGTACCTTCGAAACCGGTGATCTCTGATCGCCAGCCAAAAGGATCACAAGATCCGATTAAACAATATAATCGGTTTGGGTGTCTTGAAGAAGACATGATGACCGATGAACTTGCAGATTCCAGAAAGAATAAGCAAGGTAATAACATTATCAAACTAAATAAAAAATGAATATGTTCAGACTTCCGTTACTATGTGGTATACTTTTAATTTTATTATCTATCATGGCGAATACAGTTATTCAATGGAATTGCCGAAGTATTAAATCAAATTTCGAAGAACTTAATCTTCTAGTCTCGAAGGAAAAACCAGTAGCAGTTTGTCTACAAGAAACTTTTCTGAAAGATACTGACAAGTTTACCCTAAAGTATCATTCTTGTTACTTTAAAAACTTTATGGGGAGTGAAAGAGCTTCAGGTGGTGTTGGTATCATTGTAAATAACAGTGTTCCACATCGTCCTGTACAGCTTGACACTAATTTACAAGCAGTTGCTGTTAGTATTTCTATGAACAAAACTATAACTCTTTGTTCTATTTATCTTCCTCCTAGTTCTCCTGTCGACGGCAGGAAACTAGACAGACTAATTGAACAATTGCCCAAACCTTTCCTTTTAATGGGCGATTTTAATTCCCACCATGCATTGTGGGGTTGTTCAAATACTGACAACAAGGGTCATATTGTTGAAGACTTTATTTCAAGTCATGATTTATCCCTTTTAAACGATAAGTCATCGACTTATCTACATCCTGCTACTGGTTCTTATTCATCATTAGACTTGACAGTTTGCAGTCCTCAAATTTTTCCAGATTTAAACTGGAAAGTTGATGACGATTTGCATGGCAGTGACCATTTTCCGATTCTTATTTCGGAAATTGGGCCATCAGTGCAGGAGCGACCACAACGGTGGAAACTCCATAAAGCAAACTGGGGCTTGTTCAAAACTGTTTGTGAACAGTCCATTACACCGCAATCTTTTGAAGATTGCGAAAATCCTGCAGAATTGTTTACGTCCTTATTATATGCCTCTGCAGAAAAAGCAATTCCTAGAACGTCTAAAAATCCAAAACATCCAAATAAGCCGTGGTTCAATGATGACTGCAAGAAGGCTATATCAAAGCAAAAAGCGATTCTTAGAGAATTTGATCTAAGGCCGACTAAGGAAAATCTTATAAAGTTTAAAGTTGCACGTGCGAGGGCACGGCGCACTATTAAACGCAGTAAACGTACGTCTTGGAGACAGTATGTATCTAGATTAAATTCTAGATCGTCTGTCAAAAAGACTTGGGATATGGTGCGTAAAATTAGTGGCAAAAACTCTTCACTAAGTGTTGGGCATTTGAATACTGATAATGGCGTTGTTTCATCTAAGCCAGACATAGCAAATGTCTTAGCAGATACTTTTGCCAAGAAATCCTCCTCTTCTAATTATTCTCCAGAATTTCAAAAACATCAAGAGCAAAAAGAAAAAGTTAATTTGAATTTTAAATCCAAAAATACAGAGCATTATAATAAAGAATTTACTCTTAAGGAGCTTAAAACTGCCCTTAAGAAATGCCATGATACTGCAGTTGGATGTGATGACATCCACTACCAGTTCTTGAAGCATTTACCACACCAATCCCTTCAGTGTTTACTTTATATCTTTAACAGTGTTTGGAAAACGGGAATACTTCCAGCCTCGTGGCGGGAAGCTATTGTAATTCCAGTACCCAAACCTGGCAAGGATTCAGATAATCCTTCAAATTACCGGCCTATAGCCTTAACAAGTTGTGTTTGTAAAACCATGGAAAGAATGGTCAATGACCGTCTTGTATGGTTTCTAGAGAAAAACAAACTTATTACGTCGGCCCAAAGTGGCTTTCGCAAGCAAAGAAGCACCCTCGATCATTTAGTTCGCTTCGAGACTTTTATACGAGAAGCTTTTATCAAGAAAGAACATGTTGTTTCAGTCTTTTTTGATTTAGAGAGTGCATATGATACCACATGGAAGTATGGAATCATGAATGACCTCCATGATTTCGGTATACGAGGTCGCCTTGCTTATTTTATTTCTGCATTTTTGGATGAACGGCAATTTAGAGTCAGGGTTGGAGATACGCTCTCTGATCCTCATGAACAGGAGATGGGCGTTCCCCAGGGCTCCATTCTTTCTGTTACACTTTTTAGTGTTAAAATCAACAATATTATTAAGGCTACTTGCCCTGGTATTGAATATTTTCTTTACGTTGATGACTTTTGTATTTGTTATCGTTCGAAACATATGCATACCATCGAACGACAGTTACAACAGGTTTTAAATAACCTGAGTAAATGGTCGAATGAAAATGGTTTTAAATTTTCTAAAACCAAGACAAAATGTATGCATTTCTGTAAATCGAGAAAACTCCATCCCGATCCAGAACTCACTTTGGACGGGATCCGAATCGAAGTTGTCCCAGAATTCAAATTTCTGGGTCTTTTATTTGACTCTAAATTATCGTTCATCCCGCACGTTGAATATCTGAGCAATAAATGTAAGAAAGCTCTAAATCTTTTACGTGTCGTCTCCAGTATGGACTGGGGAGCAGACAAAAAAGTTTTATTACGCCTTTATAGATCTCTTGTGAGATCTAAATTAGACTATGGATGCGTTGTTTACGGCTCTGCCCGTCAATCTTACTTGCGCAAACTCGATTCGATTCATAATCAAGGTTTACGTATTGCGTTGGGCGCATTTAAAACATCGCCTATTAATAGTCTCTATGCTGAAGCAAACGAACCATCTTTAAACTTACGTCGAAAGAAATTGTCTATGGATTACTATTTGAAATTGAAATCAAATCCAGATAATCCTACACATGATTCTGTTTTTGAACCTCTTTACGAAAAGGACTTTAAAAAGAAGGAATCAGAAATTCCACCCTTTAGTTTACGTTGTAAAGCTGACATAGAATCTCTAGATTTCGATCTAGATGATGTGGCCGAACATAAAGTTCCAGACGTTCCTTTGTGGTCGTCTAAAAGTCCCACCTTTATTTATGATCTAGCTTCAACTAAAAAATCTGAAACTGATCAAGTTGTATTTAGAACTAAATTCCTTGAAATACAGGAAAAACACATTATGCACTTTCAAATTTATACAGACGGGTCTAAAAATGAAGAAAAAGTTGCTTCAGCTGCCATCTTGGATGGTTACAAATATCAGTATCGTCTGCCTGATAATTCATCCATTTTCTCTGCCGAGCTCAAGGCTATTGACCTTGCGCTTGAGCACATTATTGAAAATGGTTATTGGCGTTACATTATTTTCACAGACTCTTTATCTAGTATGCAAGCGCTGGAACACGAGAAAACGGACAACCCTATCATAGTTAAACTTCTTGAAAAGCTGTCTCGTATCTATGCTGCTGATGAAGATACTGATATTGTCTTTTGCTGGCTTCCAAGCCATTGTGGTCTACGTGGCAACGAAGAGGCAGATAGGGCTGCCAAGGACGCGTTGTCACTAGATGTTTTACCTTTTAAAGTTCCTTTTACTGATTTTAAACCTCTAATTAATACTTTTATCCACAATGTATGGCAGAACTGTTGGACTGACCAAGCAAATCAACGAAATAAATTATTTTCGATTAAACCTTCACTTGGTGAATGGCTGCCAGGTCTTCGGTCTGACCGCCGCGAGGAATTAGTTTTGGCCAGATTGCGAATCGGTCATACTCATTTGACCCATTCGCACCTATTAAAGAACGAGGTAGAACCGCAGTGTATTCCTTGTAATGAGACACTTACTGTCCAACATCTACTCATTGATTGTGTAGATCTGGCCATCATAAGAAACAGGCACTTTAACGTTGATAATTTGAAATCGTTATTTGATACCGTGAGGCCTGAGTCGATTTTTAATTTTCTTAAAGAGTGTAATCTCTTTAGAAAGATTTAGCTCTTTTTATTATAGTCTGTGATATTTGATCTGTGATACTTTAGTTACGTTTAATATTCTATATTTATTTGTTCTGTGGATTTTCCGGTCGGGTGGACTCGGACATGGGTGTTCTCTGATCTGGGAGGAGCCCATGTCTATTCGTCCTCACATCGGATTATTCATGGTTCATGGTTGTTTTGTCTAGTTTTAATATTGTGTTATAATACTAGTATTAATTAATTTTATACAAGGTAACATTATCTATTCTTGAATTAGATATAAAGTCACTATAATGTACCTTTCTGGATGTTTATGTAACTATATACATATCACTAATTTTGTATACATCCAGGTGTGTGTTGCTGTTGCGCCCAATATGACCTTAGTAGTCGACGGGCCTTAAAACACTATTCATTCATTCATTCATTGTTTTTTATCTTTCGACCGATTGTAGCATGAATACTGTCGCATTCCATGTATGAGTACCCCTTTTCTAAATACTTTTGTTGGATTTCTATACCGTGCTGGACAGCAAATTGTAACAATGCACATGAGAGAGTGATATTTCGGTTCTGGTATGCACATCCATCGCTATACAGTATGGTCCTATCAACGTCCCTTAAGTCTAAGCCTTTGAGGTAATCAATGATACATGTAGCAAACGTACTTGCACTCAGATCAGCTGCTGTCTCATTCCAGAAGTAGCATTTGACCTTCTTTGATGATAAATCGAAGAATGTGAAATTGTGACAGCATAGCTTTGTTTTGTAAAACAAGCAACTCGCCTCAAGTTTTGGACATAGCAAAAGACTTTGAAGATCCATGGTTAATACTATCTGGTTACCTGAAACAGCGTCAGTTTTATCTTGAGCCTTTGATGTCTGTGCTTCAGTTTTTCTTTTAATATGCTTATTATATTGCTCTTCGTCAACTGTCTTTGCTTTGAAACCAGTACAGAGATCACATTGATCCTTCTTTGGTTTGTAGAAAGCCATTTTCATGTCTTTGAAGAGTTCTCGAAATTGAGTTTGGCAATACACAGGTTTCACTTCAGCTTGTACTGTTTCTTTGTAGTGTTTATAAAGTTCACTAAGACTTGAACATTCTGTCTCTAAATATCGTTTGGAAGTTTTCGCTCTGCAATAATGAGATGGCATTTTCGGCACTTCTTGTAAATATTGGATTGCTCTTTCTTTAGCTTCTATTTGGAATTGTTGCCATATACAGGTTCCTTTAGTTGTACCCCCAGCTGTGGAGGGGGATTAGAAATATCCCGGCTGCCATGTCCTGTAGCAAATGGTAAGACCCCAAGCAAAGGACAGTGTGTCTGTAACGGACCCGCTTGTTGGCCGTGAGTGGATACTCGTAAGCCGGAAAAGGGGATCCTGGTCAGTTGAGGGAAGCCCAGGGCTCTCCAGCTTCCCAACACGCTGGCTTTGGCCTCGGCTTCGGTGTAAACGGGAGCTTAGATGGACCCGGTCTAGGCAATCGGCTGGTCGCTTTAGACTGGAGTATAAATCGTTATTTTACTATACAGTTCATCGATTGCCATATCTAATTCCATGATACCTTATTTTCAGTCATACATTACTGAACTATTTACAAGGGTATGTTTTTCCTGTTATTTAACATCTTTTAACTCCAGTCTATGTAGGCTCATGGGTTAATTGGGTTGATTACGTGGCATGATCGGCGTCAATTTGCATGACATAGCTCTTTTCTTAAGAGTCTTATCATGTGTGTTTTTGCCGAGCTTGTTGGTTGGTTGGCTCGAGTATATTGCCTGGGTTACCTTGGCATGAGGAGCTGGATACCCGCTCCGAATCCCATGCCCCCTTGTTGGACCCCATGGTGGGTGAGGGCCCGGGTAATGAACTTCAAAACCTTCAAAATGGATACACAAAACACTAAAAGAAAATGTACTGAAATGGATTCCGACTCTGGACACGTCTCATCGACTACTATGTTTCCGCGGTTTTTGTTACTAGAATCTAAGGATGAAAGTAGACCTCTCTCGAAATTGTCTCCGTTTGTGATCAACAAAGTTTTGGTTTCTCTGGCTGGTGAGCCTAGATCTGTAAAGAAATTGAACTCTGGCGCTCTTTTGGTTGAAGTTTCAAAACGTACACATGCAGAAAACCTTTTATCACTCACTAACTTTTTCAACATTCCTTCTAAATGTACACCACATGCTACTTTGAATACTTCTAAAGGTACAATTCGTTGCCCTGACCTTCAGGGAGTAGCTGAAGATGAGATTGTAACTGAACTCTCTTCACAAAATGTAACTGGTGCTAGGCGTTTATCTTATTTCAGTAATGGCGTAAAGAAATCTTCAAATACAATTGTACTTACATTTAATTCTTCCTTGCTTCCGAAATCTATCAAAGTTGGTTACCTGAAGGTAAATGTGGACATGTACATTCCAAATCCATTACAATGTTATCGCTGTTTTGGATTTGGACACCATGAATCCAAATGTCAAAAGGACAAAAAGTGCCGTCGTTGTGCTCGTCCTTCCGAGTCCCACGACGTAGACAATTGCGACGATGCCCCCAAGTGTGTCAACTGTGGTGAAACACACTTGGCCACTTCCCGCTCTTGTTCGTTTTGGAAAAAGGAGAAGGAGATAGTTACTATTAAATGCAGAGAAGGTCTCTCTTTTTTCGACGCCAGAAAGGTTGTAGAAAGCAGAATCAACCTAGGCACATACGCCCAAGCAACAAAGGGAAATGTAGAGTCGAATAAGGGAGAAAGTGGATGCCAGAATTGCAAAGATCTTTTTGCAAAACTGTGCATTCTCTTTCCAGAAAAGAAAGCTGAAATTAGCAAGCTCTTTCCGGCCGCCAAACCCCTACCTCCTTCTCCTAGTTCTGAAAAGATAGCAAGTGAAAAAGTTTCGGAAGCCAAGGCAACAGCCAATAGCTCACCATCATCTTCTAACAAAGAAGAAACCAGAATCGAGGCAAGTCCAGTAAAGAAAAATAGTAACAATAATCAAAGTGAAAAGGTTTCGCATAACCAAAAGAAAAAACCTGCGACATCGGTGATTTCGGATCGCCGACCAAAGGGATCGGATGATCCGATCAAGCAGTTTAACCGTTACCATTGTCTGGATGAAGACATGGTGACGGATGAACCCTTTGTCGCGGATTCAAATAAGAATAGGCAAGGCAGCAACATTATCAGAATCAATAAGAAATTATGAATAATTCCAAACTTCCTTTTATTTGTGGTCTCTTTATAATTTTAATTACTATCATGGCGAATACAATTATACAATGGAATTGCCGTAGTATAAAGTCAAATTTCGAGGAACTTAATCTTCTAGTTGCTCAGGAAAAACCAGTAGCAATTTGTGTGCAGGAAACATTTCTTAAAGATACTGATAAGTTTTCTCTAAAATACCATTCTTGTTACCTAAATAATTTCAGTGGGAGTGAAAGAGCTTCAGGTGGTGTTGGTATCATTGTGAATAACAATGTTCCTCATCGTCCTGTACAGCTTGACACTACTCTACAAGCAGTTGCTGTTAGTATTTCTCTGAACAAAACAATTACCCTTTGTTCTATTTATCTACCTCCTAGTTCTCCTGTCGACGACAGGAAACTAGACCGGCTCATTGAGCAATTGCCCAAACCTTTTGTTTTAATGGGAGATTTTAATTCCCACCACACTTTGTGGGGATGTTCGAATACTGACAGCAAGGGTCATACTGTTGAAGACTTTATCTCAAGGCACGATCTTTCTCTTTTAAATGATAAGTCATCGACTTATCTACATCCTGCTACTGGCTCATATTCATCTTTAGACTTGACAGTTTGCAGTCCTCAAATTTTTCCAGATTTTAACTGGAAAGTTGATGACGACTTGCATGGCAGTGACCATTTTCCGATTCTTATTTCGGAAATTGGGCCATCTGTACAGGAGCGACCACAACGGTGGAAACTCCATAAAGCAAACTGGGGTTTGTTCAAAACTATTTGTGAACAGTCCATTACATCTAAATCTTTTGAAGATTGTGAGAATCCTGCAGAATTATTTACTTCCCTGTTATATGCATCTGCAGAAAAGGCAATTCCGAGAACGTCGAAAAATCCTAAACATCCAAATAAGCCGTGGTTTAATGATGATTGCAAGAAGGCTATAGCAAAGCAGAAGTCAGTTCTTAGAGAGTTTGATCTAAGGCCGACTAAGGAAAATCTTATAAAGTTTAAAGTTGCACGTGCGAGAGCACGGCGCACTATTAAACGCAGTAAACGTACGTCTTGGAGACAGTATGTATCTAGATTAAATTCTAGATCGTCTGTCAAAAAGACTTGGGATATGGTGCGAAAAATTGGTGGCAAGAACTCCTCGCTCAGTGTTGGGCATTTGAATACTGACAAAGGCGTTGTTTCATCTAAGCCAGACATCGCAAATGTTTTAGCGGATACTTTTGCCAAGAAATCCTCCTCTTCTAATTATTCGCCAGAATTTCAAAAACATCAAGAACAAAAAGAAAAGGTTAAATTGAATTTTAAGTCCAAAAATACAGAGCATTATAATAAAGAATTTACTCTTAAGGAGCTAAAAACAGCCCTTAAGAAATGCCATGATACTGCAGTTGGATGTGATGATATCCACTACCAGTTTCTGAAGCATTTACCGCACCAATCCCTTATGTGTTTACTCGATATCTTTAACAGTGTTTGGAAAACGGGAATACTTCCAGCCTCGTGGCGGGAAGCTATTGTCATTCCAGTACCCAAACCTGGTAAAGATTCAGATAATCCTTCGAATTACCGGCCTATAGCCTTAACAAGTTGTGTTTGTAAGACCATGGAAAGAATGGTCAATGACCGTCTTGTATGGTTTCTTGAGAAAAACAAACTTATTACGTCAGCCCAAAGTGGCTTTCGTAAGCAGAGAAGCACTCTTGATCATTTAGTTCGCTTCGAAACTTTTATCAGAGAAGCTTTTATCAAAAAAGAACACGTTGTTTCAGTCTTTTTTGATTTGGAGAGTGCATATGATACCACATGGAAGTATGGAATCATGAATGACCTCTATGATTTCGGTATTCGAGGTCGCCTTGCTTATTTCATTTCTGCGTTTTGAGATGAACGGCAATTTAGAGTCAGGGTTGGAGATACGCTCTCTGATCCTCATGAACAGGAGATGGGTGTACCCCAGGGCTCTATTCTTTCTGTTACACTTTTTAGTGTTAAAATCAACAATATAATTAAGGCAACTTGCCCTGGTATTGAATATTTCCTTTACGTTGACGACTTTTGTATTTGTTATCGTTCGAAACATATGCATACCATCGAACGACAGTTACAGCAGGTTTTAAATAACCTGAGTAAATGGTCGAATGAAAATGGTTTTAAATTTTCTAAAACAAAGACAAAATGTATGCATTTCTGTAAATCCAGAAAACTCCATCCCGATCCAGAACTCACTTTGGACGGGATCCGAATCGAAGTTGTCCCAGAATTTAAATTTCTGGGTCTTTTATTTGACTCTAAATTATCGTTCATCCCGCACATTGAATATCTGAGCAATAAATGTAAGAAAGCTCTTAATCTTTTACGTGTCGTCTCCAGTATGGACTGGGGAGCAGACAAAAAAGTTTTATTACGCCTTTATAGATCTCTTGTGAGATCTAAATTAGACTATGGTTGTGTTGTTTATGGATCTGCCCGTCAATCATACTTGCGCAAGCTTGATTCTATTCATAATCAAGGTTTACGTATTGCGCTGGGCGCATTTAAAACATCGCCAATTAACAGTCTCTATGCGGAAGCAAATGAGCCATCTTTGAATTTACGTAGAAAGAAATTATCAATGGATTATTATCTAAAACTTAAATCTAATCCAGATAATCCTACACATGACGTTGTCTTTGAACCTCTTTATGAAGAGGAATTTAATAAGAAGGAATCAATTATACCTCCTTTCAGTTTACGTTGTAAGGCAGATGTGAATTCTCTAGATTTCGATCTAGATGACGTGGCCGAACATAAAGTTCCAAATATACCTTTGTGGACGTCCAAAAGTCCCACCTTTATTTATGATCTTGCTTCAACGAAAAAGTCGGAAACTGATCCTTTGGTGTTTAAAAACAAATTTCTAGAAGTACAAGAAAAGCACATGCTTCATTTGCAAATTTACACCGACGGTTCTAAAAGCGAAGAAAAAGTTGCTTCTGCTGCCATTTTAGATGGCTTCAAATATCAGTATCGTTTGCCCGATAACTCGTCCATTTTCTCTGCCGAGCTCAAGGCTATTGACCTTGCGCTCGAGCACATCATTGAAAATGGCTATTGGCGCTACATTATTTTTACAGACTCTTTGTCCTGTATGCAAGCGCTCGAGCACGAAAAAACGGACAATCCTATTATTGTGAAACTTCTTGAGAAGCTATCTCGTCTCTATGCTTCTGATGAAGATACTGATATTGTTTTTTGCTGGCTTCCAAGCCATTGCGGTCTACGTGGCAACGAACAGGCAGACAAAGCTGCCAAGGAGGCGTTGTCACTAGATATTTTACCTTTTAAAGTCCCTTTTACCGATTTTAAACCCCTGATAAATAGTTTTATTCAAAATGTATGGCAAAATTGTTGGAGCGACGAGGCTAATCACCAAAATAAATTGTTTAGTATTAAACCTGCACTTGGTGAATGGCTGCCAGGTCTTCGATCTGACCGCCGCGAGGAGTTAGTTTTGGCACGACTGCGAATCGGGCACACACATTTGACCCATTCGCACCTATTAAAGAACGAGGAAAAACCTCTTTGTATTCCTTGTAACGAGGAGCTGACTGTTCAGCATCTCCTCATTGATTGTACAGATTTAGCCATCATTAGAAGCAGGCATTTTAACGCTAACAGTTTAAAAACATTGTTTGATACTGTTAGGCCTGAATCAATTTTTAACTTTCTTAAAGAGTGTAATCTCTTTAAAAAGATTTAGCTGTGATATTTAATCTGTGATATCTTATATGTTCTGTGGATTTTCCGGTCGGGTGGACTCGGACATGGGTGTTCTCTGATCTGGGAGGAGCCCATGTCTATTCGTGCTCACGTCGGATTATTCATGGTACATTGTTATACAATATTTCGTATGATATTTTTAATCATTTATACTTCAGTTATTTTAATAGGTTATATGCCCTATGAATTTTCCGTTCGGGTGGACTCGGACATGGGTGACCTCTGATCTGGGAGGAGCCCATGTCCATTCGTGCTCACGTCGGATTATTCGGCGAGGTGCATTGTATTTTTTTATATGATTTTCCGGTCGGGTGGACTCGGACATGGGTGACCTCTGATCTGGGAGGAGCCCATGTCCTTTCGTGCTCACGTCGGATTATTCATGGTGTTTTATAAATTTGCATAGAATTTTATCTGTTATAGAATATCGTATTTTTATCTTTTTTCCTCTAGATGTTTATGTAACTAATACATATTTCTATACATCTTGTAGTGAGGTATAATTACAGTGAGTGCGCCCAATATGACCTTAGTAGTCGACGGGCCTTAAAACTCCATTCATTCATTCATTCCTTTAGTTGTGGAATCCCATGATTTGTTGCGTTTTCGTTTACCCAATTGTAAACCGTGTCTTCTTTCAATGAAAGGGTAGAAAGGAAATGCGATTTACAAACCTGGTGTCGATGATCCTGAATTTTCAAAAAAATACAGAAATGAATTCTTCCTTCTGCTTACATCATTTGTCGTGACGTGCCTTGCGACTGGCTTTCTTGTTACGAGAGCTAGTACGTAGACCTTTTTCTCAGCCCAACTCAAGTGCTCCCAAAACATTGTGAATATTTCTAGTCTCATATCCTCGTCTACTTGTGAGCACTGTCGACCTCCCCACCCTTTGTCACATCTACTGGCACAACATCTTGGACCCAACAATCTAGCTTCACGACTTACATTGTGATTCGATTTTCCATTCATATCTTTTTTACGCCCAGTATAACTTTTCCCTTGCATCCGTAATAATTGGTTTTGCTGTAGGGTAGATTTGCGTACGTGTGTATTTTGAATTTCCGATGTTTGTTCTATTTCATCATGCTCTATTACATGTAGATCAGGGATTGGGATTGTTTCTAAATTTAAGCCATCGTCAGATAGTGTTGTTTGGTTTTGAATAGCAGGCATATTTTCTTCTATCTGTCTCTCTTCTTCATTGTGCGAGCACTTATCGGTATCTGAATTGTCAATGTTAACTTTATCTAACTGTGTTCCCGATGCCTCTTGGACTATTGCTAAGGTGTTTGCTACACGTAAAGATTTAGATACCTTGCTTCTATTTTTACTGCTTACTCTATCTTTAGATCTTTTACGTTTTCTAACTTTCTTTAGTTCGTTGTCTACACTATCGTCTGTATCAGTAGTGCTATCTAGAGATTGCCTGTCTTTACTTTTTAGTACTCAATCAGGATCATTTGACCCATCATCGAAATCATATGTGTCGTCATCATAACTGACCTCACTGATATTATGCACCGGTTTATTAGTTTTTGAGTTGTCACTACTATCAATGTAGTTTTTACTAGTTTCTACCGTAAAATTATTTACCTGTGCCCGTTTCAGGGCCATTTCAGCCAATAATCTACCCCTATAACAGGCCATTCTAACTTCTAATAGTTCACAATTAGATCTACCACTCCCGATTCACACTTTGGGCAATGAAATCGTTTTTTTGTTTGTCAGTTAAATGTTCATGATTCAAATCATCATCAGGAAATGTATTGTGTATACAAGTTAAATGATAATAACGTTGGCAGTCATCAAATCGCCATCTGACTTAGAATTGACCATTAGGTAATGTAATTAGGTAAGGCCTTTGCTCAATTATGTGCTGAAGGATGTGAATGAGCACGTTAAAATCTGGTTGAAAATCACACACGTGACATTTGTACCGCAACAAATTCGTTTCAGTTTCGCTTTCTGTGTCACTGTCTTCAGAATGGCTCATTCTAAAATAAGAGAAAAGAAAGTGAGAATAACTCGATGAGCCATGAGTTAGACCCTGAGCTAGAAACATGTTTGCTCCCCCCCCCCCCCCAGAGGGAATTTTGTAGACATGTTTCTTCTTAAAGTATATTATCTTACAAACATTTTGAGTGTTGTTTGCACTCTGGCCGTTGGGGCTTTTGGCTGTAACCCTTATCTAAAACCCTTAACCCTATCATTTTTTTCATAAAAAATTACATTACTTATTTGGTCATATTTTCATCAAATATTGACCTACATATGTCAAAGTGGTATCAAATGAAAGCCTATGACTTGCTCTTCATTTTGAAGTTATTTTATGCAAATTAGCTCATTTGCATATGCATGAATATTAATGATTTCCCTTAAAATTTGCATTTTTGGGCGAAAATTTGATAAATAACTTCTAAAACAAGGCATTTCTGTCCAGGGGGAATTTTGTAAACATGGTTTATCTTAAAGTATATTTTATTAGAAACATTTTGAGCCTTGTTTGCACTCTGGCGGTTGGGGCTTATCGCCCTAACCCTTATCCAAACCCTTAACCCTACCAAATTGTTCATTTAAATTTTGAAAATGACTTTGGTCATATCTTGATTGAAAATTGACACACAGGTGTCAGAATGGTATCAAATGAAAGCTTATGACTTGCTCTTTCATTTTCAGTTATGTTATGCAAATTAGCTCATTTGCATATTCATGAATATTAATGATTTTTCCTAAAATTGCGATTTTCGATAAAAATGTGGTAAATACTTTCCAAAATGTGGCGTTTTTGTGCAGGGGAATTATGTAAACATAGCAAATCTTAAAGAAAATTATACGAGAGACATTTTGAGCGATGTTTGCACTTTGTCCGTTGGGGCTTTTGGCCAAAACCCTTGTCTAAACCCTTAACCCTATAAATTATTCAATCATTTAAAATGTTTTTGGTCATATCTTGGTTGAATATTGACTTATAGATGTTATAATGGTATCAAATGAAAGCTTTTGACTCGCTCAATTATTTGCTATAAATTTTATGCAAATTAGCTCATTTGCATATTCATAAATATTAATGATTTTACTTAAAATTGTGACCTTTTTGCTAATATTTGGTAAATAGTTTCAAAAACATTGTGTTTCTGTTCTGGGGGAATCATGTAAACATGGTTTATCTTAAAGAACATTTTATTAGAAACATTTTGAGAGATATTTGCACTCCGGCGCTTGGGGCCTTTGGTCATAATCCTTATCCAAACCCTTAACCCTATAAAATTGTTCACTCAAATTTTCAAAACATGCTTGGTCATATCTTGATTGAATATTGACCTACTGATGTAAGAATGGTATCAAATGAAAGCCAATGATTTATTCTTTAATATGCAGATATTTTATGCAAATTAGCTCATTTGCATAAGCATGCATATTAATGATTTGTCTAAAATTTTGATTGTTTTGCAAGGTTTTTTATTTTAAATACGTACCAAAAGGTCCGATTGTTTCTTTCTCGTGAGTTTTCAACCATTTAATATCCATGTTCACTCTTTTAACAACATATAAGCCTTGTTTGAAATCTATTTGATGTTTTGTTTGGAAGTAACAGTAATTTTAAAGTGTGCAGCCCATTATATTTTGTTCCTATAAATCTTATTTTCAATGTATGTATTTAGTTTCCATTTGATCTTTTTAATCTTTATTGTTTTAAGTGCAAATAAGTTAAATTAATTTCTTTTATTGTATTGGTGTTCTTGCTTATATCTAGTTTAGTTGACAGAATGTTATCCTTTGTAAAACTGCTACATGAATCCAAAATTGACGCAAAATAGGACTTTAAACATAAACATTTTATCATATGCCATAGCATGATACAAAATGGGGGACTTTGTTCTAATACACATGTAAAATTAATCATTCCAATTATTTTTTTTAAGTTTTATGGATGAACAGAGATCCTGGAATGTAGACAAATTGCATACATACAGCAAAATAACATTGTTAAGCAATTATCAAGGCCTTACTTTTGCCATTCACATGGAGAAAACAGCATGGTTTTTTTTCCATCTGGAGAGCACTTCCTTATGTTTTCCTCATAGACAAGTCAATATGTTGGCCTTAAGTGTATTTGATATGTGGCTGACAGATCAGAGATACTGGTGTTACCATTCCTTTATGCTCTATTAAGGCATTTTCAATTCAGATAAATTAAGCTTGGGGTGCCATATGTAAAGCCTATGTATCAGATACATAAAATCAAGAGATGTACGCGATGTATGTAGTTAGAGTACAGACAATGACTGGTTGTGATCAAAAGATTATTGCATTTATTACGATGCATTTATTTATCTGTATCAGATCAGAACAGATGTGAACTGATCCATACTACCAACAGCCCATGCTGAATGTATATTCATATTCTTCCTTATCTACACATATTTCTTATATGTGCTTTCAGCATAGTACCACCTCACAATAAATTGAAAATAGTTCCCTTGCGATACACAATCTCTTTCAATATGGCATATGTTTTCCAGGATGGCATTCGATGGCCATAGATATCTTCAGATCAATATTTTCCTGATATTTAAATGCTACATCTATGCTACCAGGTTTAAATCAGCATGTGAAATTCCATATCAAGACACTTACTTATTGTACTGTTCTAGAACAATTTGACCAAAAATGATTCACATCGCACTTGGTGGCAATCTTGGAATTACTCAAACTGTGGGAGTTGGGCAAGTTTATCATGATGGAAACCGACATAGATCAATTACTAAACATAACTGGGTTACTATGTACATAACATAACAGGATTACTATATAACATATAGCACTGTCAAATGGAATACATTTTATGGATTTTCCACAATAAATGTGTTTTTGTCCCAAACATTTAAGAATCAATAGTATTTATGAGTATGTAAATGAGCAAATCGACATGAAGTAATTATAAAATATACAAGCAATTCATTAGCTTTCATTTGATATCATTTTGACGTTTGTAGATCAATATTTAATCAAGATATGACCGAAAACGTTTTGAAAATTTGAATAAACAATTTGATAGGGTTGAGGGTTTAGATAAGGGGTTTGGGTAAAAGACCCAAATGCCACAGTGTGAACATTGCTTAAAGTGTTATTCATGTAATGTTCTTTAAGATAAATTATGTTTGCATAATGCCTTTGAACAGAAACACCTTGTTTTTGATAGTATTTAACACATATGGCAATGCAACTGAACTAATATGCATGAAAAATAATAGCATATGGAAGAGCCAGCAATAAGCTTTAATTTGATACCATTCTGATACCAGTAGGTCAATGCATAATCAAGATATGACCAAAAACGTTTTGAAAATTTGAATGAACAATTTGATGAGGTTAAGGGTTTAGATAAGGGTCACCGCCAAAAGCCCCCATCGCCAGAGTGCAAACATTGCTCAAAATGTTTCTTATAAACTGTTCTTTAATTTAAACCATGTTTACACGATTCCCCCTGAGAAGAAACACAATGTTTTTGAAAGTGTTTACCAAATATTCGGAAAAAAGGTTACAGTTTTAAGTAATGTCATTAATATTCATAAATATGCAAATGAGCTAATTTGCATAAAATTTATAGCACATTATTAAGCAAGTCATAAGCTTTCATTTGATACCATTTTAACATCTGTAGGTCAATATTCATCCAAGATATGACCAAAAACATTTTGAAATGAATGAACAATTTTATAGGGTTAAGGGTTTAGATAAGGGATTTGGCCAAAAGCCCAAATGGTCAAAGTGCAAACATCGCTCAAAATGTTTCTTATATAATTTTCTTAAAGATTTACTATGTTTACATAATTCCCCTGCACAAAAATGCTCTGTTTTGGAAAGTATTTACCACATTTTTGTCGAAAATCGGAATTTTAGGGAAAATCATTAATATTCATGAATATGCAAATGAGCTAATTTGCATAACATAACTGAAAATGAAAGAGCAAGTCATAAGCTTTCATTTGATACCATTCTGACACCTGTGTGTCAATATTCAATCAAGATATGACCAAATTCATTTTCAAAACTTAAATGAACAATTTGGCGGGGTTAAGGGTTTGGATAAGGGTTACGGCGAAAAGCCCCAACCGCCAGAGTGCAAACAATGCTCAAAATGTTTCTAATAAAATGTACTTTAAGATAAACCATGATTACAAAATTCCCCCTGGACAGAAACGCCTTCATTTGGAAAGTATTAACCAAATTTTCATAAAAAATCAGCAATTTTAAGGAAAATCATTAATATTCATGAATATGCAAATGAGCTAATTTGCATAAAATAACTACAAATTGAAGAGCAAGTCATAAGCTTTCATTTGATACCATTTTGACATATGTAGATTAAAATTCAATCAAGATATGACCAAATAATTGTCTGTATATTTAAATGAAAAATTTGAAAGGGTTAAGGGTTTTAGATAAGGGTTACAGCCAAAAGCCCCAACGGCCAGAGTGCAAACAAAGCTCATCTTGTAGCATTTGTTATAAGCTTTCAGAAAATCATACCCTTCAAAATTCCCTCGGGGGGGGGGGGGGGGGGGAGCAGGGGTTATTGGTGGCTCAAGGTCTAAGTGCATTGTAATTTCTCGCTTTATCCTTTTACCTAAGAGCTTATTTTGACATGCTTAGGGAAAGTATTGAAAGAAAGAATAAATTGATGATAATCACCAATTCCTGTATTCCCTCAATATTTTCTATACTATACCATAGGCCTACACATTTGGTACACATAATATCAACTTATTTTTCGTCTTCAGGTTAAAAATTGGGAAAGTGTAATTTTGCCGTTCAGACAAGTGTTGACTGCATCTTAATAAGGCACAATTTTCTTTTTTCAAGACAAAATGTTCTAACGCATTAGGATATGGGTTCGATCCCAGGCCGCGGCAAATGTTCTGTAATTGGTCACTCACCAATTGTTGGATAATGGTAAACCTATGTTGATGAACAGCTTGGGGAACAGAAAAATGCTGTGCTAGTACTGATGCAAGAAACAACAGGAATCCATGTTAAGGTGCTCTGGCTGGCCTCTGACCATAGCATATAATAGAAGCTTTTAACCCCCGATTAATTAATTAATTACTTAAAGGGTCTCATTCTATGTTTTTATGCTTCCGAACTGTTCGGGAACTCATATTTGTGCATGGAAAAACAATTAGTAATGCATAAAAACCTCGATCTCGGCGAAAAACATCTTTCCTTTGCTATAGATCAACTTACAAGCGTGTTTACACATTCTATTTTTACTTCAAAACAAGATAAGGTCAAGGTCAACGAGACACACCTCCGCGTTATTAACACACAGTACAACCGGCTGTGTCGATGACTGTGACCTTATTTGCGAGGAATACGTGAAAAGGTTTATTTTGTACAAGCACTGAACATTTATACGCGTATTTATCAACTATAGAATACCAAAGATCCTTTCGTTTATTTATAAAAGTAAATTCATTTGAGCTACCATGCACATGACATCAGATGCCGAATCTGTCTTTGCTGACTTTCTACGCAGCCGGTTGTACGGTGTGTTAAATCTCGCTGAGCACAGATGACGTATCTCTGACGTAATTGATTTTTGAAGGTTGGGCATATGTAGCCGTTACAAAACAAAAACAAGGACGACCAGCATGTTATTAATTGACTTGGATTTTAATACTTAATAAAGCTCGACGAGTGGTAACAATGGACATAAATGATCTACCCCTTCAGGTTGTTAATTTCATACGTTATTTCTGGTTTGTAATTATTGTGCCATTTGCATTTTCGACAGCCTAGCTCCTCCCCCTTTAATTAATCCCAATTAATTAATTAATTAACATAGATTCCTATTATTAATCAATTAATTAAAAAATCATTAACTAATAACAGGAATCCATGTTAAGGTGCTCTTGTCGCCGCCATAAGACCATAGAAGCTTTCAACCTCTATTCATACATTAATTAATACATTGTCAATCATTCACTCATTTAAAACGAAATGTTTCTGAAAGATCTTTCATTTACCTGAAAAAAATGTCAACCTAAGCTTTTCCTAAATGGCAAACATTTATACTAGATCTAATCAAATTTTAGAGCTGTAATAAACGACAAATTAAATGTATAAAACTATATTATTTATTAACAATAATAGTACAGTAAATATTGGAGCAAAGGGAGAAAACGCCAGTAGTCAACATTTGTCCTTTTGCTTAAATGTTCAATTCAAATCTCTGCAAAATGGGATGTCAAATTCAGGTCTTCCTAGGGAAGGGTTAATATCACAAATGCCTGTAACTTAACATGTTACAACCAGGAGTTAAATTCTGCGTGCATTGCCCATTTCATGTTTAAAAACTTACAATAATGTCTTTATTCACAACTCTCAGTCTCAATCTATCATAATTGTTATGATTCAAATATTTAGCAAAACAAACCAAAAAGTTTTCGTGGAAATTATGTCATCATAGCTGATGACGTCATGAAGTGTCATTTTTTATAGATTAATATGTAGATCTATATATGAGATCGATTTTGATGGTTTAAAATTGTGTATTGACAGACTAACAAGGCTTAGATTGCCAGATTGCTTAGATTTCGGCGAATTAGAAAATGACGTTCCTACTAAATTATAAACAAAATAGAGTCTGATATGATAAACGAAAATGCCGTAACTACTTTGAGATAATCAAAAATCCCATTTAAATGATCGATTTGTGTTTAAATGATAGCTGGAAAACATTATCATGAAATTCAATTTCTGTTGAATATTGCCCATAGTTTATTCCATCTTATTTCGGTCTAATTTACTTAATCAAATAGTCATGCCTAGATCCACATTTTAAAACTTTGATTTTTTTCCAGAAAATCAAATGCTTTAATAAAAAATATTTATAAAGTAGTTAAAAGTACCAATGTTTGATGTAATGAACTGAACATATCTACTTACCTGCTTTTAATTTGGATTTTATTGTGAGAAAACTGTCAGGTAAACATGTGCGGCATTTTTCAACGCATGGCTGCAACGGGATACAAATGCCGGAACTAACAATTCTATAACTCCGGCATTTTCACAAGCTCCGAATTTTAGCCAATCAAGGTACGGCATTTTATCACGTGCCATTTTTAGCTCCACTGGCCGACAGGCCAGCGGGCTATTGTCATGGCGCTGTGTTCGTCGTGCGTGCGTCCGTCCGTCTGTAAACTCTTCCTTTCAAAATCTTCTCAAAAACTACTAGCTGGATTTCAACCAAACTTCACAGGAATGATCCTTGGGTGACCCTCTCTCAGATTCCTTCAAAGTATTCTGATTGAAGTAAAAAGTCTGGAGTTATCTGCCCTTGAATGTCAAAAATGGCCGTTTTGAGTTTATTTTCACTCTAGCAACTACAAATATTGAACAATCAAGACAAAACTTGGACAGAATAATGATGACTATAAGATCTTGATTTGGTATAATTTTCGGCCTGACCTGAATTTTACATCATGAGTTATGTGCCCTTGAAACTGACAAAATTGCCATTTTCAGCTTTATTTTGACTTTGTTTTCACTTCAGTGACTACAAATATTACCCAATCAACATAAAATTTGGACAGAATGATGGTGACTATAAGACCTTGCTTTGGTGTAATTTTCAGTTAGATCTGAATCTTACATCATGAGTTATACGCCCTTGAAATTGACAAAATTGCCATTTTCGGCATTATTTTGACTTTTTTTTCGCTCTAGCAACTACAAATATTGACCAATCAAGACAAAACTTGTACAGAATGTTGGTGACTATTAGATCTTACATTTGTATATCTGTCAGCTTGATCTGAATTTTACATCATGAGTAACATGCCCTTGAAATTGACAAAATTGCCATTTTCTGATTTATTTTGACTTTATTCTCACTCTTGTAACTACATACATTGACTAAAGAAGACAAAACTTGTACAAAATGTTGGTGACCATAAGATCTTGCATTGGTGTAATTTTAAGCTTGATTTGAATTTTAGATCATGAGTTATGTGCCCTTGAAATCAACAAAATTGCCATTTTCGGCTCTATTTTGACTTTGTTTTTACTCTTGCAACCACAAATATCGACTTATCAAGACAAAACTTGTACAGAATGATAGTAACTATAAGATCTTGCCTTGGTATAATTTTCAGCTTGGTCTGAAATTTACGTCAGGAGTTATGTGCCCTTGAAATTGACAAAATTGCCATTTTCGGCCTTTTTTTCACTTTTACAACCATTAGTATTTATCAACTAATACAATTACTTTCACAGAATTTTACTGACCATAAGATCTTACTTACTTGAAATGTTCAGCTTGCTTGTTTGTGCAGCCTGAACCTTTGAAATTGCATTCAACAAGACAAACAATCAGGCCTGTGGAGCGCTTCCAGACCACCAGGGCTGTCTAGTTACGATATCTAATTGGACAGAAAGAAGCGGGAAAACGGGCAGCTTCGGAAAATGCATTTTTTTGTGTGTGCAAAATTGCATGTCCGGCATTTCTAATCGTCGGTATCGATATACACCTATCACATTATGAGGTAACCTTTCCCAAATACGTATTTTATTTCTAAAAAAAGATGCAAACTGCACTTTGATGTAAGAGACTTAATTGTGATTTCTTTAACCCTTTTCCAAAAAATACTTGGTTTTAATAGATCAAAAAAGAGGTTTGGGAAATATTGATGCAACGAAAAACAATACTATTTACCATCGTTTTCACTTTTTAGTCTCAATAGTATATGTTCTAAAACCTTACAAAATATGTAATTTATGACTTATTTATCCTACATAGCATTTATAATTTCTGATAAGCAAAATGAAATGTTGATGTTTGAGAAAGGGTTATAAAGCATTCCATCATCTCTTCACCAGTTTTTACAAATATAAAGTTTGTTGGTTGGGATAAGGTTAATTTGAAAGTCTTAATTGATAGTTTCAACTGGTCTATAGCGGCTGGCTCAGATTCTGGTCCTTTTGGGTCTGTCCACTGGCACAGCTTTGATGTAATGGAAGACTCGTCATCCGGAATACTCTTCTCCCCACTGGCCACTAGGTCTGCCAATCGAAATAATGTTGCCCCTATATGTCCACAACGCTCGGAATTTCCCACTGTGCAAGTACAAAAACCACCATATGGCACTCCAGTTATTTTGTCAACTATGGCGGACACAACTTTGACTTCATCTTGGTTTGTTGATTGAGATAGGTTTACCCTAGAGGTGATAACACAGAATGTTTCAGATTCTGGGTTTGCGAAGAAACGCATGGAATGGACATTATCCTTTAGCTGATATGGACGTGTTATTTTGTAGGTCCTTGCTGATTCTTTGGTCAAGTAATTTGTGTTAAAGAGGAATTTTTTTATGCTACTTTCCTCTACATCCGGGACACTTGTTAGCTCTTTGGTCCAGTCCTTTATAGGCCTACGGCATAGTTCTTTCACAGTCAACTGTTCTAGTTCCTCATTTTGTTTGACAAATTCTCGGTGTGCGCTCTTGTCTCAGTTACCTGTCCCGTCGTGGTTAGTCCTAGGACAAGGCACATGAAAATCTGCTTCGCCTTCTTAGGATATGTATCATCAATCCCGTAGTTCTGACACCACGTTTTCAGGTCCACTGTTTTGAGAGCAGCAACATCATTGAACGTCTTAAATCTGTTTGAGTCTGTGCAAGGCTGTTTGGATTTTGGTGGCTCAGGTCCAAGAATTACTCTTTTGGAAGGCAACCTGACTACATGCTGCACCTGTATGGAACAAATATGTATATGAATATATATTTAATAAATTTGAATAAATATATGCATTGTCTGAATAAAACCTTATTATGACACCCATACTGAAAAATTTAAGAAAACATTGAGGGAAAAGAAAAAAAATAAAAACTGATTATCATATTTTTTCTCATGTTTTCCATACTACTATTATATATCCATGTTTCCTGCGTTTACAGATTTTAGTTTATCTACTAAAACCATTTGACTCATGGAAGAAGGACATTTTAAAATTATTAAGGATTCAATTCATTTTGGCAGTGTGGTCAGTCAAGATCAACGTTATCCTGTAAGATGAGAGAGGGTGATGACTTTATAAAATTCAATATTTCAGTTAATATTCATGAAACCCTATTTTGTTTGTACTCATTTGAGTCGGCTCATTGAGATGATTCAAATAAATTCCCACAATATAGGGTTTTGAATTAGAATAACAAAGTATGAAAGTCATTAACCCTACTTTAATATTTGCTTTCTGTCGATAAAAGTACAATAAGATCACAATGTGGATCATGATCAGAGTGTGTTTATGTTTTTTTTTTCCAAAACCAAGGCTTGTTTGGGAAAATATTTACCTGTTACCAGAATGCAAAATTTAATACGGATCCAAGTTCTAAGATGTTGCATAGATAACAATTTCAGACGAGAATGAGATCAGTTGGTCTTTATGGTAAGAAAATATCAAGGGAAATGAAATTGCTTGTCGCGAGCAATATCTTCAGTTTGCACAATATATTATGTTTTCCATAGCATTTATTACCATTTACCTTTGTTGTAGAATCTATCTAGGCCTTGATCCGTTTAGATTAGTTGTCTCTGCCAGTCCGGATTCCAGTCCATAGCTCGTAGCCACAAATTTAACTGGTAGTGATTTCCAAACTTTATTCAAATGTTTATTAAAATTATTTACAGTTTTGCATGGTATTACATCACTGGGCGACTATTCGATACATCTACAATCCTTTGCGAAAAGTAATCTTTCCACAGCTGAGTATTACATGATAAGATTGAACATTCTCTGACTTTGACCTCCAGTGCTTTGGTAATGATTATCGATTGTTGGAAACAATCGAGAACTTTCTGTATCTTGTATACATTGCCTTACCTTGTAGGGTGTCAAAAGGCGTCACTGTAACGTAGTGTTTGTAGTGGGTTAAATAGGTAACAATAAGTGTTTCAATATTTCTCACCTAGCTTAATCATTTATCCACGTGAGTTGTATGTTTAACCCATTACCAAACAACAAACTTTCAGACTCCTCAATATACCAACTTTAAATTGTCAACAATCAAATTCGATTGAAGGGATTATAACTCTTCAAGAAGCCTCAATAGTATTGAAAAATATGAAAAACAACCGTAGTCCTGGCACGTCCGGTTTCGGAGCTGATTTCTATAAAGTATTTTGGGGGAAAATAGGAATGTTTGTTGTGCGCGCTTTAAACGAAGCCTTTTATAACAACAAAATATCGGATACACAAACGCAAGGTTTAATAACATGTATTCCAAAAGGTGACAAACCAAGACAATTTTTAAAAAACTGGCGTCCGATAACTTTATTAAATACCATTTATAAAATAGGGACTGGTTGTATAGCAAATAGAATAAAACAATTTCTACCGCTTTTAATCAATGAAGATCAGACTGGGTTTATTAAAGGAAGATACATCGGTGAAAATATAAGACTAATTTATGATCTAATGCATTACACAGAAGAACAAGATATTCCTGGAATTTTACTTTTAATCGATTTCGAAAAGGCTTTTGATTCATTATCGTGGTCATGTATAAACCAAACTTTAAAGGCATTTAACTATGGCGAATCTATACAGAGATGGTTTAACATTTTTTACAAAGA
Source organism: Fragum sueziense (assembly GCA_963680895.1). Lineage (NCBI taxonomy): Eukaryota > Metazoa > Mollusca > Bivalvia > Cardiida > Cardiidae > Fragum > Fragum sueziense. The sequence goes on along the minus strand of OY804605.1, from coordinate 45,364,520 downwards.
TGCAAAGTCAACAATTACTCAATGTGGATTCCTCTCGGACTTTTTTAAAGTAGAGCGTGGATGTCGTCAAGGCGATCCTTTGTCATGTTATATTTTTGTTCTCTGTGCAGAGATTTTGTCAATAAAAATTCGTGCTAACCCGAAAATTAGAGGCATTACCATAGATGACAACGTTTTTAAACTATCGCAATTTGCTGATGATACTAGCGTCATACTAGATGGATCTAGTGAGTCTCTAAATGAGACATTGCACATCCTCTCAAAGTTCTCTTTCATTTCTGGTTTAAATGTGAATTTTGAGAAAACAAAAGTTATTTGGATTGGAAAAAAGAAATATAGCACCGACACCATAAAAACAAGATGGAAATTAACATGGAACGAACATGATTTCAAAATGCTTGGAATACACTTTCACGTAGATTTGGATAAAATGATAGATTTAAATTACAATAATAAAATAGCAGAAATAGAAGATACCCTGAGAAAATGGAAAAGAAGATATTTAACTCCTCTTGGAAAAATAACAGTAATCAAAAGTCTTATCATCTCAAAATTAAACCACTTATTCTTAACTTTACCTTTCCATGGGGCATTAAATTTCGACAGAATTAAGCAACTTACGCTTAATTTCATTTGGAATGGTCCGTCAAAAGTTAAGCACACAGTCGCCATTAAAGACTACACCGAAGGGGGATTAAAATTGCTCAATCTAGATATCTTTGTAAAATCTTTAAAAATTACTTGGATGCGACGACTTATGAGAGAAGATAGCAAATGGTCAAAAATTATTCTGAAAAATTTAAAAATTCTTGATGTTCCGTACTTCGGAAATGATTATTATTTCAAACTTTCAAAATCAATTTCAAACAAGTTTTGGTCTGAAATATTTTTAGACTATTCATTTTATATTGAAAAAAATGCCCATACCCGATAATATAAGTGATTATCCCCTCTTTTTCAACAAAGGTATCCAGGTAGCGGGGGAAAGTGTATTCAAAAAAGCATGGTCTGAAGCAGGCGTCTGTTGCATTGGTGATATGTTTAATAAGGAAAATTCATTAATGAGCTACGCAGAATTTACTGAAAAATATAACATTAAAACAAATTCCTTGACATACCTTGGTGTCAAAAGGGCTTTAAAACAATATCTCAGAGATTTATATATAGACCCCGACACACTTAATCAAGTTGACAGACCATTTTATCCTCCTGTATTATTTCACCTGTTTAAAGACAAAAAGGGTTGCAAATCTATTTATAAAATTTTGAATTTAAATAGCAGTAAGGCAACTTGTACCAAATCTTGGCCAAAAAAGATCAATGTAGATTACGACGAAAAAATGTGGAAAAATATTTTCAAACTGCCTTTCACTTTAACGTTGGATAGAAACATTAGTTGGTTCCAATACAGAATTATTCACCGTATTCTTGGTACAAATGATTACCTATTCAAAATAAAGTATATACCAAGCTGAATGTGTACCTTTTGTAAACGTTTTCCTGAAACGATCGAGCATCTTTTCTGGCATTGTGTCAATACAAAAGCATTGATAAACAATATTTTACTGTTACATTCTAATATATACGACGACCTGGACGTTACTAAAATGATTTTCGGTTATGTTAACTCAACAGACAAGATTAAAAATTTGCTCCTTATATTATTTAAGATGTATATATTCAGATGTCGAAATACAAACACTTATCTATCGATCCAAGGTCTAAAAATATATATTTCTTCCAAATACCAAATCTTTAAAGGTATAGCAGAATAATTTAAACTCTTTTCTAGAGGAATGGAATAGATATACTGTATTCTTCACTCTTTAATACAGACGATGTTGTCGTGGAACAAATACATATATTTAACATAATATCTGATACATGTAAGTGTGAATGAATGCTCTGTGTTTTTTTTTGTGTGTTTTTTTTGTGGTTGTTTAGTTGATCCTATTTTCTTCACTTGTTTTTTGTTCTTAAACATATTCATCCTTTTTGTAATTGTGTCGCACCTTTTTTGTCTTAAGTGTAAATAGTAGTATTACTATAATGTACATGTGTTACATTGCATCATATACAAATCCTTATCATATATATATATATATATATATATATATATATATATATATATATATATATATATATATATATATATATATATATATATATATATATATATATATATATATATATATATATATATATATATATATATATATATATATATATATATATATATATTTCTTTTTTTTAAATATGCAAACATTATTTTTTGTACGTATCCGAGAAATCTATCTTTGTTTCTGGTGTAAAATAAAACGCTTTTTAAATACAGCGAATGATTTTTTTAGAATAAAAAGTAATGCAGACTGCAACACAAATGTTTCAAAACCACGACCGGGAACTATTTTTGGAGTCATAACGAAGAATAGTGATTGAGGAGGAGAAATTACAGATAATAACTATTTGGTATTTTTCCTTTTCTCTCATTGTTTCTTCATATTGATTTTTCTATCGAGGATACCAAACGCGTTTAATGTATTGAAATTGGATATTAAATATCATTTAGATATATGATATCTTTTTCATGGAAGGGAGATAAATGTGCTTTCACCAAAGCGTCTTATGTCTTTTCGAACAATAAAGTCTATTCAAAAATTAATGTTTCTTTTGGCACGATAAGGTTTAAATGTGTAAAATGCATGTTCTTATATGTATTGATATCATTGTTAAAAATTGTGTGTTAATTGTACTGTTTGTAAAGGTTGGATGAATAAAAAAAAAAAAAAAAAACTTTCAGACTCCTCCAAATTTAAAGATGTTGCAGACAACAATTAAAACTGAATGAAATTTTACATTTTTATGTCTTTTTGTGAAGAAAATATTGTGGGAAATGAAGAAATTGCTTGTGACAAGCAATTTCTTTATTTTCCACAATGTTTTCCAAAGCCTTTATCTTGTGGGGAGTCAAAAAGAGTCAATGTGTGGTAATGGGTTAAAGAACTGTGTATTGTCTGGACAAAGACATTGTATCATTATAAAGATCAGTCATTAATTATTTCCATCATCCATCCATTTCATCCTTTAGTAACGCTAAGGTTGGACAATACCTGACACATATAGAAATAACAATATATTAATCCAATGGCTAGTTATAAATTTAATTAACCCTTTACCAAACAACGAAATTTTCGGGTGATCCAATTTGAAAGCTGCTGCAGTCAGCAAAAAAAAACTATTTTATTTTACAGATGTCAAATTAATGCTTTACACACAACTTGCACATCAGCACAATGTTGCATAGTACAGATTATCGATTTTTTGCTGCCTCTGGAAAAAATGTCAATTAGCATATCTATAACACTTGATGTTGAATGACTGCGGCTGACAATTAAGTGTCTTGCCCAAAGACACACCTTACCCGAGTTAGACTCGAACTCGCAACCACCAGGCTACAAGTGCGCTTACCACTGTGCCACTCCGGCTGTCAAACAACAGCAAAGTTGTTTGTCAGAATGATATTCTACAGACCATGTTGTGCAAACTCATACACACAAGTCAAATCTCTGCTGCTGGCCTATTAGAAATTATAGAAAAATGCTATTTGAAGACTGAACAGACCAAACAATAAATATAGTCTCTGGCCTCCCTATTAGCTTATAGCTACTGATAAGCTCTAAACTACCAGAAAAAGTGACAGATTTCTAAAAATACAATGAATAACGTCGGTTTTCATATCAAATTTAATAATCATAGCCGAGTAGCATCGTTAGAGATAATTGAAAAAAGTTACCCCACCCATCCAACTATCGCGACCAATTTAGGGGGTGAATTAACTGCATTATAAAAAACATTTTTATGAGCATCGATCTTAGAATTTGCAATATAAATGATTCATCATATACAAGGGTTTCTAAAAACAACAAATTTGCCGATTATCTTACCTATAATGTTGTTTTATGCTGTGGTGATTAATCGTACCGTTGACAGTTTTACTGTTTACAAAAATGACGTCTGCAACCGGAACTCCTCTTTCACGCAAAGCATTATTGTCTATGTAAATAAACAGTATTAACAAGCGCATTTTCGCCAAGTCGATGATAAATTGTGGAATACCACTTGCTATTTGTGTGTGGATAGGCCTATGTTTTGGTTATATGAGCACGGTTTTTTTTTGTCCAGCCCTTTTTGGTTACATCCCCAATCATTTCGTGTCCAACTTTTTTAAAGGAAATAGCATGTTTTGCTGTGATAAATATCTACTGCAGTGTCAAGGCAAAGTCATATACTTACACGTTTCCAAAGAAGAAGCAAAACTAAGGAGTAGTTTTGAATTTATATACGCCTTAATATTGACACTAATTAGTGATGTAACTCTGGACAACACACTGGACGACAGAATAAAAATAGGATTGTAGACCAAAGAATTGCCCTTTCCTGTTTCTATTTTTAATGTATACTTAACCCCTTACATTATTGAATTTGTAATCTGGACAATTTATGTTAGATAACATGAAAATAAGGAATGGACTTTACCTTAAGCATTTGTGATGTAACTTGACAATGAATCACTAAAATACTGTGTTTTTCCTTTGTTAAACTAATGATCCTTATTTTCTTGTGCAAGTATAAACTTTTTTGTGATTGCATATATATACTTTTTAAATATATCTGACTACTCTTAAAACACTTTTAGCACTTTTATGCCTTTCTCAAATTAAGTTTCAAGCCTCCAAAATGTGGGAGGGAGCTCAAGAATGCATACGTTACCACTTCAGTAAACACGTTTTTATACATGCACTTTATTACAAGACAGAATCCAAATCACTAATCAATCAGTGGTAGGGTTGCTGATTTCGTTATAAAATATAAAAAAAATAGCATGTATAGTTTTGATACACTCCATTCTAATTTTCATTTCAGACAATCAATAGTGGAAAGAGAAATTTGTATGGCCAGCTGATACAAAATGGTGTTTGTTTTAATAGTAAAAGTGCAATCATTTTCTTTGTACAGACTTTAAGCACCAGTCATTTGTAACCATATGCCAAAGCCCTTGAGTAGGGTAGGTGGAAGCTGTTTTTACCTTTGAGATCTGCCAACAGTGTGGATTTGATAAACAAAAGGGACAGTGCAATGAAAGTAATTCATATTGTTGGGGAAAATTATTGCAGTTACAGTGTACCAACTGGATTTGCTCCAGTGGCACCCAAGGAACATTTCTGCCAAATTAAGTTGAAATTGGGCCAATGGTTGATTTTTAAAGAATTTTCTTAGGATTTCTCTAAGTCATCTCTAAGACATCTTGTGGGGAGTCAAAAAGAGTCAATGTGTGGTAATGGGTTAAAGAACTGTGTATTGTCTGGACAAAGACATTGTATCATTATAAAGATCAGTCATTAATTATTTCCATCATCCATCCATTTCATCCTTTAGTAACGCTAAGGTTGGACAATACCTGACACATATAGAAATAACAATATATTAATCCAATGGCTAGTTATAAATTTAATTAACCCTTTACCAAACAACGAAATTTTCGGGTGATCCAATTTGAAAGCTGCTGCAGTCAGCAAAAAAAACTATTTTATTTTACAGATGTCAAATTAATGCTTTACACACAACTTGCACATCAGCACAATGTTGCATAGTACAGATTATCGATTTTTTGCTGCCTCTGGAAAAAATGTCAATTAGCATATCTATAACACTTGATGTTGAATGACTGCGGCTGACAATTAAGTGTCTTGCCCAAAGACACACCTTACCCGAGTTAGACTCGAACTCGCAACCACCAGGCTACAAGTGCGCTTACCACTGTGCCACTCCGGCTGTCAAACAACAGCAAAGTTGTTTGTCAGAATGATATTCTACAGACCATGTTGTGCAAACTCATACACACAAGTCAAATCTCTGCTGCTGGCCTATTAGAAATTATAGAAAAATGCTATTTGAAGACTGAACAGACCAAACAATAAATATAGTCTCTGGCCTCCCTATTAGCTTATAGCTACTGATAAGCTCTAAACTACCAGAAAAAGTGACAGATTTCTAAAAATACAATGAATAACGTCGGTTTTCATATCAAATTTAATAATCATAGCCGAGTAGCATCGTTAGAGATAATTGAAAAAAGTTACCCCACCCATCCAACTATCGCGACCAATTTAGGGGGTGAATTAACTGCATTATAAAAAACATTTTTATGAGCATCGATCTTAGAATTTGCAATATAAATGATTCATCATATACAAGGGTTTCTAAAAACAACAAATTTGCCGATTATCTTACCTATAATGTTGTTTTATGCTGTGGTGATTAATCGTACCGTTGACAGTTTTACTGTTTACAAAAATGACGTCTGCAACCGGAACTCCTCTTTCACGCAAAGCATTATTGTCTATGTAAATAAACAGTATTAACAAGCGCATTTTCGCCAAGTCGATGATAAATTGTGGAATACCACTTGCTATTTGTGTGTGGATAGGCCTATGTTTTGGTTATATGAGCACGTTTTTTTTTTTGTCCAGCCCTTTTTGGTTACATCCCCAATCATTTCGTGTCCAACTTTTTTAAAGGAAATAGCATGTTTTGCTGTGATAAATATCTACTGCAGTGTCAAGGCAAAGTCATATACTTACACGTTTCTAAAGAAGAAGCAAAACTAAGGAGTAGTTTTGAATTTATATACGCCTTAATATTGACACTAATTAGTGATGTAACTCTGGACAACACACTGGACGACAGAATAAAAATAGGATTGTAGACCAAAGAATTGCCCTTTCCTGTTTCTATTTTTAATGTATACTTAACCCCTTCCATTATTGAATTTGTAATCTGGACAATTTATGTTAGATAACATGAAAATAAGGAATGGACTGTACCTTAAGCATTTGTGATGTAACTTGACAATGAATCACTAAAATACTGTGTTTTTCCTTTGTTAAACTAATGATCCTTATTTTCTTGTGCAAGTATAAACTTTTTTGTGATTGCATATAGATATACTTTTTATAATATATCTGACTACTCTTAAAACACTTTTAGCACTTTTATGCCTTTCTCAAATTAAGTTTCAAGCCTCCAAAATGTGGGAGGGAGCTCAAGAATGCATACGTTACCACTTCAGTAAACACGTTTTTATACGTGCACTTTATTACAAGAAAGAATCCAAATCACTAATCAATCAGTGGTAGGGTTGCTGATTTCGTTATAAAATATAAAAAATAGCATGTATAGTTTTGATACACTCCATTCTAATTTTCATTTCAGACAATCAATAGTGGAAAGAGAAATTTGTATGGCCAGCTGATACAAAATGGTGTTTGTTTTAATAGTAAAAGTGCAATCATCTTCTTTGTACAGACTTTAAGCACCAGTCATTTGTAACCATATGCCAAAGCCCTTGGGTAGGGTAGGTGGAAGCTGTTTTTACCTTTGAGATCTGCCAACAGTGTGGATTTGATAAACAAAAGGGACAGTGCAATGAAAGTAATTCATATTGTTGGGGAAAATTATTGCAGTTACAGTGTACCAACTGGATTTGCTCCAGTGGCACTGGCACTCCAGTGGCAATGGCTGTACTTCAGTTAAGGTCATTGATATAGTCTCCATACAATTCCGCAGTGGTTACAACTAGTACTTAAAAGCTTCATCTTGCCATACATGACATCATCATCTGCCATCATCATCTGCCATCCACAGGGTAAATGAAATGAAACTTTAGAGTTCTACGTAACAATGTAATGAACGTCAAGAAAAATTTTCAAAGCAAACATTTAATGAAGAAACATTTGAATATAAAGACTTGGCTTAGTGATCGTCAAAGAACACATCGTATGGTCTAGTACTAAAACATCAGCATGATCACAAACATCTAGAAAGCGTAAAAGAATCTCCTGTCGGTTGGTATTAACATTGGTGCCTCCACCTTAGCGATAATGTCAGTGTATAACACAAAAAACTGTTTTTCCTCCAAAGACCATCTGTTTCGGGAAGCACGTTTATAAAACTTAACCCACAGTCCCTCTGTTGCTTTGGATTCTCCATTATTAGGATCTTGAACCACCTGAAAATAAACACAATTTTCTTAAGTATAGGTTTTTGTCAGGTCGTAATCTCACATGGTATTATGTATTATGAGCTGTTTGGCATCTAAATGCATGTTCCTTTGTTAGAACTTTAAAATTACTTAGTAATTTATGAATAATGTATATATCACTTTGAATCATTGTTTCGTAAATCCTTAAAAACCCAAATAATATGTAATAACTAAATTCATCATGCCAACAAACTTGGTATGTTATCTTTCAACAACAGAAAATATAGGAGTACTCGGAAGAATATCCCTGCAAGTTTACCCTAAACAAGAGGGCCATTGGCCCTGAAGCGCTCACCTGATATAATAACTTTTTGTACACCAATTTTCAGGTTGATTGGGCAAAAAATGTGACCTCTAGGATGCACACAAGGTTTAACTAAGATTTGACCTCGTGACCTAGAATTGATCTAGACAATCATTCTGATCAATTTTCAGGTTGATTGGGCAAAATGTGGCCTCTAGAGTGCATAAAGGTTTTACAAAGATTTGACCTCATGACCTAGTTTATGACCCCAGATGACCCAATTCCATCGTGTCCGAGAATTGATCAAGACAATCATTCTGATCAATTTTCAGGTTAATTGGGCAAAAAATGTGGCCTCTAGAGTGCACACAAGGTTTTTCTAAGATTTGACCCCGTGACCTAGTATTTGACCCAAGATGACTTAATTATACACTTGTCCAAGATTTCATCAAGACAATCATTCTGATAAATTTTCAGGTTGATTGGGCAAAAAATGTGGCCTGTAGAGTACACACAAGGTTTTTCTAAGATTTGACCCCGTGACCTAGTTTTTGACCCAAGATGACTCAATTATACACTTGTCCAAGATATCATCAAAAAAATTATTCTGATCAATTTTCAGATTGATTGGGCAAAAAATGTGGCCTCTAGAGTGCACACAAGGTTTTTCTAAGATTTGACCCCGTGACCTAGTTTTTGACCAAAGATGACTCAATTATACATTTGTCCAAGATTTCATCAAGACAATCATTCTGATCAATTTTCAGGTTGATTGGGCAAAAAATGTGGCCTCTAGAGTGCACACAAGGTTTTTCTAAGATTTGACCCCTTGACCTAGTTTTTGACCCAAGATGACTCAATTATAAACTTGTCCAAGATTTGATCAAGACAATCATTCTGATCAATTTTCAGGTTGATCAGGCAAAAAATATGGCCTCTAGAGTGCACATAAGGTTTTTCTAAGATTTGACCCCGTGACCTAGTTTTCGACCCAAGACAACCAAATTTCGCACTTATCCAACATTTTACCAAGACAATTATTCTGAGCAAATTTCAGGTTGATTGGGCAAAAAAATATGGCCTCTAGAGTGCACACAAGGTATTTCTAAGATTTGACCCTGTGACCTAGTTTTTGACCCCAGATGACCCAATTTCGAACTTGTCCGAGATTTCATCAAGACAATCATTCTGATCAATTTTCAGGTTGATTGGGCAAAAGATGTGGCCTCTAGAGTGCACACAAGGTTTTACTAAGATTTGACCCCGTGACCTAGTTTTTGACCCAAGATGACCCAATTTCGAATTTGTCCAATATTTTATCAAGACAATCAATCTGATCAAATTTCAGGTTGATTGGAAAAAAATGTGACCTCTAGAGTGCACACAAGGTTTTTCTAAGATTTGACCCCGTGACCTAGTTTTTGACCCAAGATGACCCAATTTCGAATTTGTCCAATATTTTATCAAGACAATCATTCTGATCAATTTTCAGGTTGATTGGAAAAAAATGTGACCTCTAGAGTGCACACAAGGTTTTTCTAAGATTTGACCCCGTGACCTAGTTTTTGACCCCAGATGACCCAATTTCGAACTTGTCCGAGATTTTATCAAGACGATAATTCTGATCAATTTTCAGGTTGATTGGGCAAAAATGTGGCCTCTAGAGTGCACACAAGGTTTTACTAAGATTTGACGTCGTGACCTAGTTTTTGACCCCAGATGACCCAATTTCGAACTTGTCCGAGATTTCATCAAGACAATCATTCTGAGCAAATTCCAGGTTGATTTGGCAAAAAATGTGGCTTCTAGAGTGCACACAAGGTTTTACTAAGATTTGACCCCGTGACCTAGTTTTTGACCCCAGATGACCCAATTTCGAACTTGTCCGAGATTTGATCAAGACAATCATTCTGAGCAAATTTCAGGTTGATTGGGCAAAAAATGTGGCCTCTAGAGTGCACACAAAGCAAAGTTTGACGGACGACGGACACCGGACGACGGACGACGGACGCCGGACACAGCGGTATCACAATAGCTCACCATGAGCACATTCGTGCTCAGGTGAGCTAAAAATTGAAAACAACAAGATGTGTTAGTGAAACACAAATGCCCCCGAAATGGCTATTATACTTAACACAAAAACTTAACGCAGAAACTTATTGGACAGACAGACAGACGAACGGACGGACACGAGCAAAACAATATGCCCCCGATCTTTCGATACGGGGGGCATAAAAACAACGAAACATAGAACAGAAACAACTTATTAAAGTAGAACAGAAGGAATTTTCAACAATGTTTATACTCACAACTGCTGTTAGTATTTTAGAACCGTGCTTTATTGAAATGTTGGTCCCTTCATTAAATCTACACAAATGAATACTAAACACTTAGCCAAGCAACAATGGACATTTGTTTGATTGATACTATTAGGGATAAAATAATATAACGAAATATGCTCAAGTTTACAAATTTGCTGAATGTTTGTATGCTTGCTGACGCATGAAATCAAACGCCAATCTGGTGTCTGAATGTAAGTATTAGAGTAAATGGTCCATCTGTTGGCATATAACACCTATTAAGCAGATCAGTGGTCATGAATGCAAACCAAATCAGCAGATTATAAATTAATTGTACATGTTATTACTTGCATGGATAAATGTACTGACCTGGTAAAAGTGGCAGGCTCTTTATGCATCTCAACATCTTTTTGCAGGTCACCAGTTGGCTGAAACCGACCATAAATATATTATTATATGGCGCATGCTTACTTTTGGCCGAGTGGGAAGAAGGTCATTCGAGACTTGACAGACCAGTACGATTCAGTGCTCCGTACCATGTAATCTGATCAATACAAAACATTTTGATGGATGTTTGCTTATTGCTTGTTATGAAGTTTGTCATTCAAATAAAGTCAGCCAGCTCTGTGTCTGTGCTTACCACACACATTATACGTTGTTGAGTTGTTAAATGTACAGACTCCCCCCTAACAGCAATGACTTTTTACAAGTTGAAGGCTTAACAAAACTACAGCATAACATCACCAAACTACTGAACTCAGGAGTGATTTCAAATGACACATTGGTAAAATGGTAAGTATTGAAGAGTTACCTCATGAACTGTTGCTTCTGGAGTAGGGCCAGATGTCGGGGGGATGTCATCAACAGAGGTAACACCATCGTCACAACTAGTCAGGTTATCTGAAGACTGAAATGAGATAAAGACAAACATACAGCATAATATCACCAAACTAATGAACTCAGGAGTGATTTCAAATGACACATTGGTAAAATGGTAAGTATTGAAGAGTTACCTCATGAACTGTTGCTTCTGGAGTAGGGCCGGATGTCAGGGGGATGTCATCAACAGAGGTATCACCATCGTCACAACTAGTCAGGTTATCTGAAGACTGAAATGAGATAAAGACAAACATACAGCATAATATCACCAAACTAATGAACTCAGGAGTGATTTCAAATGACACATTGGTAAAATGGTAAGTATTGAAGAGTTACCTCATGAACCGTTGCTTCTAGAGTAGGGCCAGATGTCAGGGGGATGTCATCAACACAGGTATCACCATCGTCACAACTAGTCAGGTTATCTGAAGACTGAAATGAGATAATGACAAACATACAGCATAATATCACCAAACTACTGAACTCAGGAGTGATTTCAAATGACACATTGGTTAAATGGTAAGTATTGAAGAGTTACCTCATAAACTATTGTTTCTAGAGTAGGGCCAGATGTCAGGGGGATGTCATCAACAGAGGTAACACCATCGTCACAACTAGTCAGGTTATCTGAAGACTGAAATGAGATAGAGACAAACATACAGCATAATGTCACCAAACTACTGAACTCAGGAGTGATTTCAAATGACACATTGGTAAATTTGTAAGTATTGAAGAGTTACCTCATGAACTGTTGTTTCTAGAGCTGTGTCAAGAATTGGATCCATCTCATCAGCCATCATTTGATCTAGCAGTTCACTGATGTTCAGTCCATTGGAAAAACTGTTATCTGACTCATCATCAGTCTGAGCAACTTCAAATGGTATCAGGGCTGTGAAATGATTCAGAACGAAGTCCTTTTCTGCTCCTTTGCCATTCAAACTGGTCCACATGATGAAAACTGGTTCTTCCTCTTTTACACCATTGAAGGGATAGAACACTCTGTGCATATCATTTCTGGTATTACGAGTTTCGAAAGCTGGGCAAACAGAAACCAAAGGTCTGTTTAAAATATTTGCGAGACTTGCCACCTGCCACATGCCCATCCACTCTCCTGATTTCATTACTTCTACAACCTCTCTTCTATAGATGGATCGTATAGTATTTGAGTTAAGCCGTTCTCCCATAAAGCAGCTAGAATACATTGCGAATGCTTTCACAACATTTTCATCCCCATTGGTATGTTTTCCTTTTCTCATTGTTTCGTTATTTAAATATAACTTTTCATTCTTGGTTAACTCGATTACAATTCTTCGTCGCATTTCTACATAATGTTCTTCATGGCCTGATATAAAAAAACTCGCTGTTCTTGGAAGGCAATTTCCATCGCCGTATATGACAACGGGCATTAGCTTGGATAAGGGTTGTAAAGGTATGTCTTCTGGCACTAATGACAGACTGTTTGTATCAAATGCCTTGTTGCTGTTCAATATAGTTCTGGTTTCAGGTATGCGTATGGAATCTAGCTCAAGTGATTTAACCGCACTTCGAATTTTCGAATACGTAGAACAATGTGAAAGAATCTGACTGTAGGTGTCCTTTGATGCAAGTTCATGTTAACTGGGTTCTTCTGGTTGGACTTTCATTTTAAGGGTATCTTTATCTATTACTTCCTGTTCCCTTGGTGGATTTTGTTGGACTTTCTCTAATCTATTATCCTTATCTATAACTTTCTGTTCCCTTTGTGTTTTTCGTTGGACTTCCGTTTTGGATTCAGTCTTTGCACCTTTCTGATCATTAGGTGGTTCTGGTTTAGGTAGTTCTGTTTGAGCTTTCATTCTTGATACAGCCTTCTTTATTGGACATTTTGGTTCATTGGGTGGTTCTTTCTTTTTCCCTTTGCCTTTTTTCCATTTCCCTTTTCTCTGGTTTTTCTTACTGCCATCAGATTTAGCCTTTTTCTTGGCTACTGTACTTTCGTTCTTCCTTCGACTTTTTCCCAGGCTCTTTTTCCTGGGTATTAGTTTTGTTTCCCAGCTTCCAACAGTGTCTATATTTTTACACCTAGATCCATCACTTGTTAAACAGCTGTCACAAAAGCATGCTAATTTTCGCATTTTAATGATGCCTGGGGATACAGCCTTAACATTATGAAAGGACTGAGTGCCTTTTACGGTGAGCAATTCATCTTCTGATTTGATTCTCTTTGAATGTTGTCAACATAGAAGAATGTTCTTTTCTTGTGAGAACATGAACCCTTCTCATCTGAATCATTATCAATAGTTAGATTCTTCACACAGAACTCATGCAAGGCCTTTGCATCAGGAATTGTTCCTTTCCGACTTCTCACATGCTTCGCAGCTTGATTTTTGACAAGGCCTCCTAAACTGTCACATAAACCTTTTCCATGTCTGGATCCAAAGTAGCTTTTCTCTACGATGTTATCTGTTTCCTCTGACATGTGCTGGAACGGCTTCTTTGATTTAAACTGACCTGCACAGCCATCGCTGTACTGGATTTCGTGTGTTATAGTTATTGTCTCTTTCAGGTGTTGATTCATAACTCTGATATATTCGTTTGCTGCTGCATTGTCATGTTTCATATCGGGTGATATAAAACAAGCAGATTCCTCCACTATACCATCATTACATTTTTCACACCTATAGTGTGCAATTACTGGAAAGACAGTGGCCTGATTGTACTGATAATATGCAGCTTGAATCTCATCTTGATTAACACATCTGTAGTTTTCTGAGAAGTCCATCAGCAGTATGGCATAATTTTTAGGAATGTTGCTTATCAAATGCCTATATTGACCCCTTTGCCATAAAGCAGTGAAAATGTGCTTGGCGAATGGTTTAAGTTCTTCTGTTAATTCTTTCAGGAGTTTCACACCGGCCCTTCCTTTTCGACGAGCATTTGTCTTTTCTTGTTATTCAACGAACAGAGTTCCCACCTTTTCCATTTTAGGACATTGTCTCCCATTTTCTCAGTTAATGGATGGTAATGAAGAGCTATGTTGTGTTCGCCGCAATTCTCACATGTTCTCTCAATACACTCTGTGTCCTTGAAAATTTCCTTTTCATTTTCATTTGTGGGGCAAACTGTTTTCTTAAGACACTGGAACTTATTCTCAAGCTTTAGTTCTTTGAGGTCAGTTTCATTACAGTATTTGTTCAGTGCTTCCAATTTAAATTCAATATTAGTACAGTATTCACAAAGACAGCCCTGAAACTTCATCTTATCCATAGTAAGAACTTGCTTAGGTCTTCGCTTTATGAAGGTACTGAGTGACACTTTGGTGCCGTGGTTTCTGGAAAGGAAAGTGCTGTGTGAATTCTTCAATGTATCTGTCATGACTTTCTTTGTTGCAGTTCTCCTACCTGACAGGTATTCTGAATCAGTAAGGTAAAAGGTTTTAATGTTTTCTTTTGTTTCATCGGAAACCGGAGTTTCAGCAGGAATTGGCTCTTCTTGGAGATAAGAAAGCTTACGCCAGTGATTCATTTTCAAATCCAGAGCCTGCCTAATGTTGTTTTCTACATAATGCTTGCCCACAATACTTCTAACAGTACAACTGTTTTTTCACGGGCGCTTTGGCTCTGTTTAAGCTTCTTTATTTCTGTCTTAATACTAGCTACAATTTTTGCATTTGTTGCATTTTTGTTGACCGTTGTTGGAGTCATTAGATTCACTCCTTGTTCCTTTAATGCTTTTTGTTTTCTTGGAGTGCAGTTCTTGACTAACTTCTTAACATGTATTGCATATTCTTGAGACTCTTGAGGCACTCTTATTCTCTTGCTTGTATCCGTAGGTTCACAATCAAAAGGCTTCTTCTTTACTTTATCTGAATGATACTTGTGCCTCCTTTTTTTCTCTATAGATCAATTTCTGTTCTTCGGACATCCTTGATCGCTGTTCTCTTTTTTTGTCCCTCCAATATGTGCGCTGTTTTTGAATTTGATTTCTTGTTTTTGTTTTTGTTTCATTTTCATTACTCAACCTTTTTCGCTCTCTGTACTTTTTCATTCTCTCTCTAGCCTTGGCATTGTATATCTCTCTCTCTTTTCATCACTCATGTCACGTCTGGATTGTCTGTGCTTTGCTGCATCTGCATGTTTAAATTTAGCTAGTTCAACTGGATTCTTCTTCATTTTCTTTTTCCAACGTTCATAGCTTTCTTGTTTCTTAAGTTTCTTCATCTTCAGCTTCTCTTCTTCTGTGTCTTCAACAGCCTCATTCTGTCTTTTCGGTTGGACACGCAGGGAATACCTGAATAAAACGATTACCAAATAGTCCTACTTAGCCTGTCTGGAACAATGCAAGCAGAGGGGATTGTACGGCAAGGTACAATTAAAGTTTCATATATATGAGCCTCGTGACGAAAAAAAACAGACAATGCTTGTGGGCAAGTTTAAAAAAAATGTGACCATTCACTTTTTACATGCCACGGCTTTTACAGAGAAACATATTCAACCCAATCAAAGCTAAAAAGATGTGTTATTGTGTCTATATACTGGGTACCAAGTTTAAAGAAAATCGCTTCACAAATAAAAAAGATATGTCATTAAAACATGTTAAAACTGTCAGGAGTGAAACGTTTTTGTGTGACTCTTAACAGTTTTACCAAGTTTCTAAGCTATGGTAAATAAAAGACAGCGACAGGATACTACAATAAGCACTTGTAATTCATAAAACAACATGTGCATCATCATCTTAAAATTACTTTTTATCTTATCTTCATTGGTTTAGGATGTGGAGCCTGTTTTATACAATACCCCTCTGAATTTTATGTCAGGAGTGAAACACTTTTATTTTTCAAAATGTGTTCTCATTTTTGCCTATTCAGCCAGAAATCTACCACTCAAATTTTTTTAGGAAGCCATCAACCTTGTGGGCATTCTGCACTCTACGTTTTAGTGATTCGTGGGTTACAGTTTCTCATATTGTGCAATATGTATGCTGTCAGGAGTGAAACGCTTTTTTGTTGTCATTTTGCAAGATTGTGCACACTATTTTAGCTAAAAAGTAGTGAACATGAATTTAAAATATAATTTGGGCACTGCTTAACCATTTAGAATAGTTTTTAGCCACCCTAATTAAGAAATCTGGATGATATTCTGTAAAATTAGCTGTTATTCTTAACATTTAAATGCCACACTTTGGTCACATTTTTTTTAAACCTGCCCTTGTGCGAACAACAAAGACGCAGATCAGCCTGCTTATCCGCACAGTCTGACCAGCGTCTTTGTTATTCGCTTTCTAGTTAGTACAATATCTCTAGTTTCTATATACAAAATTTCAAGGTTCTAGCTCATTTCTGAAGCAGAGCAATTTTGGCGAACGACCTCAACTTGAATCAAAATTGTTCAATTATACATTCTTGTGTAAAACTGCTTAACCTTTTCTCAAACTAGGCCTGAGGCGCGTTCTTTACAGTGAGATTCCTTTAGTTATCTTGAGATTTCTTAGGATCACATCTATGTTTTAGGATAAAGCGTTCTTTAAAGCAAGACTTTTAAGACCCTCAATGGGAGGCGCCATTACCCTATTCTTCGTGCAGAGAACCTCTCGGTTAACTCTGTAGAAACCAATATAAGAGAGAATTGACCGAGTTGTTCCGAATGCTCCATGGTACCATGTTAATGCTTCATATTTCATACGAATGAAGTCATCATGACGCCATTTGTATGAAGTATGGAGCATTTGGAACATCTCGGTCAGAGTCTAGTTCTTAAAAATGCTTTATCTAAAACATCTTAAAAAGTCTTAAAAAATCTCACTCTAAAGAACGCGCCTCTGCTTTTGTTATCCCAAAGCGAAAGATTGGAAAAACATTGAGGCAATTTTAGGCAAAAGAAAAAAATGCTAGTACCTCTTTTGCCTAATAGCATATGATTATGCTATACAATACACTTGTTTTCAACAATTTGTTATCTACTGCAGCTTTGAAATTGAAACAGTCCAAATTTTTGCTGTGTGGGAATGGGTTTATTTCAGTTTACATTTGATAATTTAGAAGGCTAGCTAGAGTTTTCAATAAAAAACTTGGTCTTAAGAACATGCATATCTGAAAACCCTTAAAGGACTGTCAACAGTTTAAACCTTGGACTCTTTTAAGGTTTACAGACCCTCAAAAAACACCACTTTCTAGCCATACGAAATGCATCAATTTATACACACTTGTAAATACATTTCAAATAAGTTGATTCACCGAGCCGGATTTCAAGATTATGCTTCAAAAAGAAAATAATTATGCCCCCTTTCTAAGAAAATGGGGGTATATTGTTTTGCAAGTGTAGGTCGGTCGGCCGGTAGGTCTGTCCGTAGACCAAACCTTGTCCGGAGCATAACTCGAAAAGTATTAAAGGTAGAATCATGAAACTTCATAGGTGGATAGATCTTATTATGGAGAGCTTCAGTGCACAAGACCCGTAACTCTGCCGATCAATGTTTTTGAGTTATTGCCCTTTGTTGATTTTATAACTTGATTCTTGTCCGGGGCATAACTCAAAAAGTATGTAAGGTAGAATCATGAAACTTTACAGGTGGATAGATATCATTATGGAGAGGTGCAGTGTACAAGAACCATAACTCTGCAGATCAGATTTTTGGAGTTATTGCCCTTTGTTGATTTTTACACTTAATTCTTAACCTTGCCTATATCTCATGTCCTTTTACACATTCAAGTATTTTTGGGGGCTGCCGCCGCACACCGCCACTTTATTTCATTTTAAAATTATTTGTGGGGGCTGCTACCCCCACAACCCTGCTCATCTTTTTATTGATGAATAATTACACTAATTTGTCACTTTACTGGCAACAATTTAGTTTGGGGACTGGCTACAGGGGTCTTGCTACAAATTTTTCGGGTCCTCATTGGGAATTTTTACTAGAGAATTGAAACTAGAGATACTTTTTTGCCATTGGGAATGAGGCCCAATAACGGCCCCAAATTTTGGTAAACGAGACCCCTGACATACAGCCTTGATATCTCACACATAGATACCTCGTATCAACATCGTTCACATTTGACCATGACCTTGGACCTTGTGACCTTGACCTTGAAGTTTGACCTACTTTTAAAAAAAATAAACCGGGCATATATCTCATGACCTATTACACATACAGCCTTGATATTTTACACATGGACACCTCCTACCAAGACCTTTCTCAATTGACCATGATCTTGGACATTGTGACCTTGACCTTGGAGTTTGACCTACTTTTAAAAAACTTTAACCTGGCCGATATATCATGTCCTTTTACACATACAGCCTTGATATTTGACACATGGAAACCTCCGACCAAGACCTATCACATATGACTTGGACCTTGTAACCCTGACCTTGGAGTTTGACCTACTTTTAAAAAATTCTAACTGGGCCTATATCTCATGTTCTATTACACATACAGTCTTGATATTTCACACATGGACACATCCTACCAAGACCTTTCACATTTGATAAGGACCTTGTGACCTTGACCTTGGACTTTGACCTACTTTTGAAAAAACTTTAACCTAACCGATATATCGTGTCCTTTTACACATACAGCCTTGATATTTGACACATAGACACCTACGACCAAGACCTTTCACATTTGACCATGACCTTGTGACCTTGACCTTCGTGTTTGACCTACTTTTATGATACATTAACCTGGCCTATATTTCATGCCATTTTACACATACACCCTTGATATTTCACATATGGTCTTTTCCAAACAAAACATTTCACTTTTGACCACGACCTTGGACCTTGACCTTGGAGTTTGACCTACTTTTAAATAACTTAAACTAGGCCTATATCCCATGTCCTGTTACCTAAACAGCCTCGATATTTTACACATGGACACCTCCTATCAAGACCTTTCACATTTGACTATGACCATGTCCTGTGTGACCTTAACCTTTGATTTTAACATACTTTTGGAAATCTTTAACCTGGCCTTTATCGTATGTCCTATTAGACCTACAGCCATGATATTTCACACATAGACACTTCCTACCAAGACCTTTCACATTTGACCATGACCTTGAATATTGCAACCTTGACCTTGGAGTTTGACCTACTTTTAAAAAACTTAAACCAGGCATATATACCGTATAACACTTTACTTCTATGGGGTCCAAATTCTGCGGTTTTTCCAGAAATCAGGCGGGTTTTATTTCTGCGGAACATATTTCTGCGGTCTCTCATTTTACAAAATCAAATATTTTATATTTGGGCTATCATATCAGTTTTAGTCAGTATCAGACATAGATTGAAAGGCGATGCTTACCAAATATTCTAATTACTCCGTTAGGGTAAAGGGATAATCCCATTCATTTACCAGTATCGATAAAGGAGTTATGGAAAACAATGCCGTATACAGATATGTATGAAAAGAAAGACGTGTCAAACTGTTACCAATCAGTCAAACTTGTTAAATATTTGTTTATTGATGAACTAAAATGTCTTATCTACACCTAAGTTAAAGCCGTAGTTACATCATTTTTGAATAGAAAAGCACTCCATTGTTATGATATTGTTCTTTCCAACGGGTGGTAACAGTTAAACTTGTCCATGTACTGACTAAAATTATAGACAACAACCTCTACATTCAGGATTAAGATTCTGCGGATTTTATATCTGCGGTGCCGTCCACGACTGCAGAAATAGCAGAAATAAAGTCCCCGCAGAAATAAAGTGCTATACGGTATATCATGTCCTTTTACACCTACGTACAGCCTTGATATTTCACACATGGACACCTCCAACCAAGACCTTTCACATTTGACCATGAACTTGACCTTGGCATTTGGTCTACTTTTAAAAACTTTAACCTGGCCTATATTTCATTTTACTTTTACATATACAGCCTTGATATTTCACACATGGACAGTCCCCGACACCTCCTACCAAGACCTTTCATATTTGACCATGACCTTTGACCTTATTGCCTTGACCTTGGACTTTGACCTACATCAAATGTAGGCCCTTGAGGGGGCATATATGTTTTACAAACATCTCTTGTTTACAAATATTATTTTACTCTTTATTCGTATGCAAGGGAGGTAATTTTAAAGATTTTGTCAAATAATGGAACCATAAGTATGCATTAATTCAAAATTCTAAACCGTTCAAATTGCCTGTTTGTATTTGAAATGTAAATGTAGCACAGTTTAGGAATTAATGGCACTTTTCAAATTTCGCATCTGGGTCCTTGATGCTTTTGAGGGGTTGGGTACCGTAAAGAAAGCAAATGATTAAGCGTCTCACTATGTACCCCAGAACGGGGTGTGAAAATGAGTGAAGTTAGATGGCTCAGTGCGAAACAGTTGTAACTGCCTATATTTTTATATAGGCTGTTACAACTGGTTCACGCTGAGCCATCGAGTTTAATTTTTTACATTTTAATGCTCTGAAAGGGCAAGCATTTCGTGTGGTTGCCTGTTACAGGCGTTTTCTGCAAAAAGGCATCACAAATTTTGATGAGTGTTTGGTATAGACCAAGTTATAACTGGAAATAATCCTCTCAAAGGCGCATATGATGCATTTCATCTCATTTTAGTATAATAGTGGGGAAGCTTATCCAAGAATACTTTGTGATACAAGCACCAACTTTTGAACAAATGTTCCACAGAGTATACCATTTTCAAAACAAATGGCACCCACCATGAAAATCCAACATGACTGCCATATTCCAGGATTGTCGCCATCTCCACAGGTAAAAAAAATATTTCTTTTTCGAGATACAAGTATTAAAATTTGCACAGATGTTCCTCAAGTATTCTATTTTTAAAATAGATGGTATCCACCATGAAAAAACAACATGACTGCCATTTTCGAAGATGGCTGCCATCTCTAGTGTAGGTAGAGAATATTGAGAAAACCCTTCTTTTAAAGATACACGCGCAAAATTTGGCACAAATGTTCTTCGGAATAAACTATCCTCAAACATACTGTATCCACCGTGAAATACCAACATGGCTGCCTTTTTCCAAGATGGCTAGGATCTCTATAGAAGAAAAAAATTGGAAAAATCCTATGAAATACAATCACCAAATCATGTTTCAAAGTATTTCAAAGGCTTTTTCCGTTTTTTTTTTCTTCTATAGAGATCGTGGCCATCTTGGAAACTGGCAGCCATGTTGGTTTTTCATGGTGGATACCATCTCTGTTGAAAATGGCATACTATGAGGAACATTTGTGCCAAATTTGGTGCTTGTATCACGAAGAGAAGTATTCAATCTTTTTTGTTTTAACAAGTTTAAGCTTCCCCACTATAAGCCGAGACATGAGATAAGAAATACTTGAAGGAAGCAATTTGTACATGTGTACTTTTCCAAAAGATAATGTGGGTTAGCTACCATGAAATTCTCAGCAACTCTTCTTGCAACATCCATCTGGGTATCCACAAAGTCGTTTTTCTGAAAAAATCAATTTGTCAGTTATATAAGTTGCAAAGCGCAGAACAAGTTCTATTCATTTCACTCATTATTTCATGTGACATCCTTTAGGTGTCGCCACTCTAGTACAGTTTTAATGCACTAAGATATGACTGACGCGCCTTACGACATTCACTATCAAACCACTCACGGTCATCTGCACTGTTATAGTCTAAGAAAGATGGGCCGTTATTCTGCCTATAATGGCCGAATAATGGCTCAGCTACATCAGTAATACTAGTTGAAAAGGAATTAAGTACATTGTTAATAGAATTTCTGTCTGAAATATCAATATTACTAGTTAAATAGTTAAACATGGGTAACTTTGCGATCAATCCAGCTCTACAATCAGATAAACCGGACTGAGTCGAATACGCTAATTCAATATTCTGAATGGGTGAGTTACGTACTCTGACGGAGTCGAATAAGCTTGTAACATAACCGGACTGAGTCGAATACGCTTGTTCAATATTCTGACTGGGTGAGTTAGGTACTCTGACGAAATCAAATAAGCTTGTATTATATAACTGGACTGAGTCGAATATGCTAGTTCATTATTATGACTGGTTAAGTTACATATCTCTGACGGAGTCAAATACGCTTGTACGAGGGTTGTTCGGAAATTATTGAGACAACGCTTATAGGACTTAAATTATAACAAGCAAGGGATTAAAAAAATATACCAAAACAAAGACAATTTATATTTCTCTACATATGTAACTTTTTTCGAAATTTGCTGTTACAATAAACAAACTGGAGTCAATAAACCATTCCTATCTGGAAGGTACCGGAGCACCGCGACGTCATTCCCATGACGTCAAAATAACTGACGTCCATAATAGCGCGTCCAGTCGACCTGCTGACCCTGGCTTTTTACGGATGAGCCGATCCATTCACTCCCTAGACACTGGAATGTTGTTAAGTTTCTGGATTGTAGAAAAACATCCATGTTTCATCGCATGTGATTATACGGTCGAGAAAACTTTCACCATCTGCTCGCCACCGATTTAAGAAGATTTTCGATGCCGCAACTCGCTGTTGTTGGTCACTTTCTGATATTAGGCTGGGTACCGAATGGGCGCACACACGTTCCATGTTGAGATGTTCAGCCAGTATCTTATACGCCGTGGCTACACCAATGTCAGATGCTAGCAATGTCCCGCACTGCCAAACGAGCGTCTTCGCCAAGTGTGTAAGCAACGTCAGACGTCAAAACATCAAATTTTCCGTGATGATCATCGGCCGGCCCGCTCTTTTTGAGTTGTATAGAGTTGATGTCATTTCAAAAAATCGTCTGGGCCATCTATACTCCAGCGCTCGAGACACACCGCTACCACTCTGTGCCATTTCCATCAATTTCTTTGTTTCCACGAGAGTCTTTCCTAATTCCACGCAAATTTTATGTAAGATCGCTGCTCCGCCTTTACGTCACAGTTAATTTTGACGTCGATGTTGCGATAGTAGCGACTGCCGCAAAATCACGATAACCTGCGTTTTAACGACTCCAATGTTTTGAAAATTTAACTGAATCACGTCACAGATGGACGTTACGCGCAACATAAATTTAGTACGTTAATTCTCGCGTTTTCATTGTGAATTTAGTTGTTTAAGTTGTACGATGTAAATAGAATTAGAAATAATTACGAGGTGCTCCGGTTCGGGATACCATGCATGTAAATATGCGAATTTAACCAAAAGAATGCAATAAAATCATGTTTTTATCTACCTACAATTTAAATAGAGGTTGTTTCGAACATATCTGTTATATCAACTTGATCCGATATCTTTTAATGAAAATAAATGAAGTGTCTCAATAATTTCCGAACAACCCTCGTAACAGAACCAGACTGAGCCGAATATGCTAGTTTAGACGTAACGTCAGATACTGCTTAACTTTTTGTAACATGACGTCAACGTTAGTTTTAACGATGCTACGCCACGCGTTACTCATTTTTTTCATCCATATTTTTTGTTAGTAGTAAGAAATTGTTATTATCGTTTTGCTTAAAGATAGAAGCACTGTCTAATTAAAAAAAGGCGAAAAATGAAATGGAATTATTTGTTTTTATTAGCTCCACTGGCCTTCAGGCCAGCGGGCTATTGTCATGGCGCTGTGTCCGTCGTGCGTGCGTCCGTCCGTCCGTCCGTCCGGTCGTCAACTTTTTCTTTAAAAATCTTCTCCTCAGAAACCACTCGATGGATTTCGATCAAACTTCACAGGAATGATCCCTAGGTGGTCCTCTATCAGATTCCTAAATTTAATTCTGATTGAACAAGAAAGTCTGAAGTTATCTGCCCTTGAATTAGAAAAAATGGCTGTTTTGACTTTGTTTTCACTCTAGCCACTACAAATATTCATCAATCAAAATAAAACTTGGTCAGAATGTTGGTGCTGATAAGATCTTGCCTCAGTGCAATTTTCTGCTTGAACTGAATATTATGTCTTGAGTTATGTGCCCTTGAAATTGGCAAAATTACCATTTTTGACCTTATTTTTACTCAAACAACCATAAATATCCACCAATCAACACGAAACTTTCACGTAATCTTACTGGCTATAAGACCTTGCATGTGTGTAATTTTCAGCTTCATAGGAATCTTAAAACATGATTTTTCTGCCCTTGAATTTGACAAAATTGCTGTTTTCGACTTTGATTTTACACTCTTTACATCCACAAATATTGAACAATCAAGTCAAAACTTAAACAAGATGTAGGTGAAGTTAAGATCTTGCTTTAGTGTGATTCTTAGCTAGATAGGAATATAAAATCCTCAGTTATATGCCTTTCAATTTGACAAAATTGCTAATTGTGACTTTTTTTCACTCTAACAGCCAAACTCACTCTAATAAAGACAAAGCTTGGTAACCAATTGATCTTTTATGAATGTGTTTTCAGCTTTCTAGTTACTATGTAATTGCTTTAAGAGCAACAAGTTTTGAAAAATTTAGTCAAAACTTGGACTTGATATGACAAGAAATTCAGGTTTCACCAGCCATTTGCATTAATTTAGGAATATGGTATTTCCCCAAATCTATTTTTAGCTCAAAATCTATTTTTAGAAATATGAAATATTTTGGAGTAATCAATGGTCTGTTAATTTAGATCTGTTTGGAAGATGGAAAATTTTAATTGCTAGTATCATCCTAAGCTGGAATGTTCTACCATTTCCTTTTACCCTTTCTCAAATGGCAAACATATAGTTTTACTTTCTTTGCTTGAAGAACCAAACATTTTGAACAATCTAGTTTTGTAAAGTTCTTTTTGCTCTATGAAAAACAAGCATTGAACTATCTAATCAAAACTTGGATTAAATATTACATGAAACTCAGGCCTGTGGAGCGACTCAAGACCTTCAGGTCTTCTAGTTACATATTCGTTAAAATTTAATAATGGTTTTTATGATTGGTCCAGGGTGGTCATGGTGTGGCTTTGTTATGACATATTTTCCTTAACTTTGTTAACAAACATGTTCAGTAAAAACATTTTTCTTATTTTTTTAATACTTTATTCCCAATTTTGAATGGTCAACCAAAGTACGTTAAATCATGTCCCGGTATATATATATATTTTTTTTTGAATATCAGTCTATATGCATTAAGTTTGTGTTATCAGCTTTGGTGATGAAATGGGAGAGATTTTGGTATCGGCATAAAACGGAAATTAAGTCGGGATAATTTGCCGAGCGTGTTTATTTACAAAAGTAATGAAAATATATCTTAACAAAGGCATATAATTATATGCCTTGTTAATATAAAGTCACATTTCATTTTGTTTTAAAGTTCGAAAAAATCATCTATCAGCGGAGAAAGGGCATTTGAAATACCAATGTGTTCTTCAAGTCTGGAAAGATAAATGTCCCACTTTTGCGTTTACAATATCACACAACTGATGAGTACACTGCCGCGGTTCTTGATTTCATAACACGGCATACATTTTGCTGGGTAGTCCTCTGTAGATATTCTCCGGTCATAACGTTTGCGTTATGTTCCCGAGTCATCGTCAATTTTCTTCGTCAATGTGTGTGGCTGGAAAAGAAATTTTCAAGTACACGTGGTTCAAATACTTGGACAAAAAACGGCAGAGTTTCTCCATGAACTTAACTTGTATAATTTTGTTTCAAATTGAAATTTTGGTTTTGTGTTTTATCTTGGGCCACAAAGAAGAGATTTTTTTTTTGGCGCAGATAATCAAATTTTTATCATTTATTACCAATGACCCTTTGTTATGTTGTCATGTCTCCAATCAAATATTACTAGAAATCAACATAAGTGGATAGGTAAAACTATGCTAATCTGATTTAAGAGGTGGTAGAAAAATATTTTAAAAGCGATACAAATCATGATACGAAACAGCGATCTCACTATCACACTTACTTCCCGCCGTAAACGTCGTTACGGCGCAAAAACACGTATCACCGGCGTTTTGCTTTATATCAACAGTGATAACATTTAAACTTCAAATATGAAAAAAGTTCGAAATATGTTTTAAGCATTATTGTCTGTATATATTATTGTAGTTTCACTGAAATCTTTATGTTTAAAATCGACCAAAATAGGGGTTTCAATCGTAATTTGCATTTTACAACGACGCAAACGTTGTTTTTTTCCGACTTTAGTGTCTTCTTTTTTCGTTTCAACAAAACGAGTGCTTGCTACAAAGGAACATTTTAACTTAATGGACACAATGCACTTTCATTGCCGCTCAATTTGATATAAATCTTTTGTATCTTTTCAGAATATAACCGAAGTAATAACGACAAAATTGAAATAGCTACCGCGTTTTATAAAGCGTTGCGTAAAACCCGACGAACGTCAAACGTTGTGTGACAAAACGGTTAGACATTTTCAATTTGTGATGAAATGAATAAAATTTATTCAAAGCACGACGAATTATGCATTGTTATCATCCTCATCATATGTACTTTTGCTTAATACGTATTTTCAGATAACTGTTTCGTTGTTTGTACGCTTGATAAGACAGTGAAGTAACGCACACGCTAGATTGTTGACATATTTTGCAAGTGTGACATCATGGTTAGACATTTTTAAGAAAGTAGAAAAAATATTTCTGATCATCCGATATCAATGAAAACGGAATCCCTTTGATTTGTGTCTTTTGTACTTTTTTTCCATGTAAAAACTATTTTATACCTATGCATCATATAATTTTTTTTTAAAAAAAATGTTCCGATTGTAAAATTTTTAACATTATAATCACGCCTCTATTACACTGACTTACCTTGACAATATTTCAATAAATTACGTTGATTATTCTTCCGGGTGTAGACAATCGTGGACAGGAAATGATGACCCGTCGTTTGGTACCCTTTTCATGCACATTTTCCCGATACAGACGAAACGAGAGTGATTTTAATATAAATGTTTGTATTATTTTGTTACAAATCACCGGCGAAAATGGTGACGTTGTTGAACGTTTATCGTAGAATAAATAAAAATATAAAGAATATTTTAAAACTACGAAAACATATAATGATAGCCGAAATTTCCCTCTTTCTGACAATATAAGTTGTATTTGTGTGCGATGAGGAATACGGTATTTATCAAAAATCTTATTTTAAAGAAACACAATTTTTACAAAGTTAAGCAATATTTGACGTTACGTCATAATATTCTGACTGGGTGAGTTACATACTCTGACTGAGTGAGTTACATACTCTGACAGAGTCCAATAAGCTTGTATTATAACCAGACTGAGTCGAATTAACTTATTCAATATTCTGAATGGGTGAGTTACATACTATGACAGAGTCGAATAAGCTTGTAATATAACCGGACTGAGTCGAATACGCTAGTTCAATATTCTGACTGGGTGAGTTACGTACTCTAACAGAGCTTGTAACATAACCAAAATGAGTCAAATACGCATTGTTCAGTATTCTGACTGGGTGAGTTACGAGCTCTGACAGAGTCAGAGAAGCTTGTAACATAACCAGACTGATTCGAGGTCGCTAGTTCAGTATTCTGAAGGGAACCAGAAAAACCGGCCCCTCGTGAAACCGGCCCCCGGTAAAACCGGACCCCAAAAATAATTAAACCGGCCCCTACATTCAGAAAAACGGTAAAACCGGCCCCAAAACGGTAAAACCGGCCCCACTTTTTAGCTCACCTGAGCACGAAGTGCTCAAGGTTAGCTATTGTGATCACTTCTTGTCCGTCGTCCGTCCGTCTGTCCACAATTTGTTGTTACCACTCTAGCATCCACAAATATTGACCAATCTTGACCAAAGTTGGTCAAAACATGTATGACCATAAGTTCTCGGATGAGTTCGATTTTGAGTCAGATTGGACTAGGAAGTCCAGAGGTATGTGCCCTTGAACGTCAAAAATGGCTAGTTTTGACTTTGTTACCACTCTAGTATCTACAAATATTGACCAATTTTAACCAAACTTGGTCAAAACATGTATGACCATAATTTCTCGGATGAGTTCGATTTTGAGTCAGATCAGACCAGGAAATCCAGAGTGTTGTGCCCTTGAACGTCAAAAATGGCTAGTATTGACTTTGTAACCACTCTAGTATCTACAAATATTGACCAATATTAATTAAACTTGTGCAAAACATGTATGACCATAAGTTCTCGTATGACTTTGATTTTGAGTCAGATCAGACTAGGAAGTCCGGAGTTATGTGCCCTTGAATGTCAAAAATTGCTAGTTTTGACTTTGTTACCACTCTAGCATCTACAAATATTGACCAATCAAGACAAAACTTAGCCACAATGTTGGTAACTATGATATCTAGGACGAGTTCGATTTTCAGTATGATAAGAGCAGGAAGTCTAGAGTTATGTGCACTTGAATTTGACAAAATTGCTGTTTTCGACTTTGTTTACACCATAGCATCTACATTTATTGACTAATCAAGACAAAACTTGGCCACAATGTTGGTGACTATAAGATCCTTGATGAGTTAAATTTTCAGCTTGATTTGGCCAGAAAAAGAAGAATTATTGGCCCTTTTATTTCATAATGTTACCGTTTTCGACTTTATTTTCTCTCTAACAAACAAATATGGATCAATCAAGACACAACTTGGTCACAATGTTGTTGACCATAATATCTTTAATGTTTTATTTTTTGCAGATTGATTGGACTTAAAAAACAGTTGTGTGCCTTTGACGGTTACAAAATTGTCGTTTTCGACTTTGTTTTCTCTCAAACAGCAATAAATATTAACCAATTAAAAAACTTAGACAGAATGTTGATGAGAATATCTTTATCAGAACAGAGTTATGTGCCCTTTACTGTGACAAAATTGTTGTTTTCTTCCACTTTGTTTTTACTGTAACAGCTACATGTAACAAATATTGATCATTCAAGATTGTGAAAGCAGTTTCAGCTGGATCATAATCTCGCATCTTAAATTATGTGCTCTTGAACTTGACAACATTGGGACTTTCATTCTATCTAGGTGCAGGTGAGCGATTAAGGACCATCTTGGTCCTCTTGTTTCTTAAAAAAATGAATGTTTAAAATATTCATGTCTTTGATACAAATGTATAAATTTGACCATTTATTTTTTGTGTTTACGAAGTTATTTTTATAAACTTGATTTTGTTTTGTATCTATTTTTCTTATTGTTTCATACATTTAAATTAGATTTTAATGAAAATAAGAAATAAAATATTTTTTGTCTTGCTGAACTGGATATCTTATAGATGAATATGTCTGTAGGCCTAAATGTTATGTAATAGAACATATCAATTGATCAAACGATAAAAATAATTACGTGTTTGTCTTGCTTCTAACACCTGGCCACGTATCCAATGTATCCGACCATAGAAAGTTTGTAATTAGATGAATTATGCAATTAAAGGCATGTGCTAATCAACTGTCTGTATTACTCCAACGCGCTATTGTAAACATTTTAGTAAAAACCAATACTAACCTGTAGGAGGGACAGACTAATTATAAATTAAATCTATGTGTTTTATATGCATTACATGTATTTGTATTTTCGTCGTTAGAAAACGTATATCCGCGATGGCCTATTGGGTAGCATAGCAATCTAATTGAAATTTAGATCCTATCCTCAGTAGGATCTAACGACCACCCGTCGGGGGTCATCTTCTGTGACCTTTTTTGGACTAATCAGATTTTGACTTTGGAAAAGTTGAAAGACTTTTCGCATGCGCACGGGCATGCGCACTACCGTGCACAGTACTCTTCCGTTTCTAACGATAACAAGATTAGTAGCCATGGCCGCATCCAGTATGGTGATTTCACTAAAAAGACAAAGACCTAAGTCCGTCAATTTTGAGAGCAAAGATATAGTAGTCTATGGACTATAATTCGTAGGGACTCTAGAAAATGGTTTTGATGGCTTTCTTTGTTAATGCTCGGCATCCATGCTAGTAATATTCTTTGGGGTATGACAAAACCTCCCAGGGTGGATGCCCAGTCTGAAACTTCGAATTAAGTTCACTGCAAGGTCAAAGGTCAAATGGGTGCAATTTCATATTTGCAATTTCATATTAAAATAGTCATTGTGCATTTTTTAATTGCTATACATGCTGTATTATTAATTCTAATTGTTAGTACGGTGCGTTATGTCCATTTTTTAGGTTCTGCTTGATGTAAGTGAAAGAGGTATCCATCATAAGTTTTCATGATCTTAAGACATTGCTCTAATCATTAAACTTTGATGGACAGCTGTAAAATTAAAAATAATAGGAAAAATGGTGACTTAAATTTACAAAATTTCGAAACCGTAATTTTGCAAATGGGCATAACTTTTTTAATAATCATCATACCTTTACAAAATTTGACATGTACATTTACAGGAATAGAACACACCGATTGTCATAATTATTTTTAAGCAATTATCATATTTAGAGGTTACTCTATAAGCAAAGCTCATAAAGCTCTTATTCGAGTTTGAGCTCGAGATATTGCATTTGAAATAATTGAATTGTCACAGAATATTAGCCAAAGGCCGGGCAATACAGAAAAACAAAAAATCGTGACATTGTGTATTGTACTAAGACTGCAATAGAGAGAAAAAGATTGGTGGGTGGGGAAATCGTGGTGTTTTATTCTATCAGACGAAAAAAAATCCACGTAGAGCTCAAGATATTGCATTAATAATAATCTAGGCCCCACAAAATGTAAGACAAATGCTAGACCTTGATGAAAAACTAAATCTCATGACATTAAAAAATGCGCATGACCAAATCACAGAGGAAAAATGTGGTGGGTGGGGTAAATAATTGTGTTTTATTTAGTTAATATAACGTTTGGCCATTATACTTATTCAATAAACTGAACTTTATGAATCAGAACATTAAACAGGTCAATGACAAATCATGCACAAACAATTCAGTAAAGTTTTGTTTTGATTGGTTTATATTTGTAGCTATTATAGTGAAACCAAAGTAAAAAAAAAGGCAATTTCACATTCTATATTAACTTTAGATGTGTGATCCCGATCAATAAAAAATGCACATATGCAAGATCAGATGGTCCCCAACATTTTGTCAAAATTTTGTTGAAAGCGGCAATTTTGAAAAATTCAATGGCACATTACTCTAGACGTGACATTGTTATTCAGATGAAAATTTCACTGATGCAAGCTTTTATAGTAATCAACATAATGTATAAGTTTTCTTTTTATTAGTCAATATTCGTGGCTGTTACACTGAAAAAAATTGCTGAAATGCAATTTTGTAAAATTTCACGAGCAAATTATTCTAATTTAAATGTTTGATTCCGATCAAGATAACAATCGCCCTTACGCAAGCTTCCCATTTCTTATAAGTTTAATATAAATTGGTAAATATTTGTGGCTCGAAAAGGCAATTTTGTCAAATTCAATGGCACATACCTCTAGCTGTGATATTCCAAATAAGCTAAAGAATCACATATTTGAAAGATCTTTAAGTTAAGTTTTATATAATTGACCAATATTTGTGGCTAAAATAAAGCCGTATATGCAATTTTGTCTAAACCAAGGCACATAACTCTGAATTCTTGATTCCAATCAAGCTAAAAATCGCTCTTAAGCAAGATCCCACGGTCACCAATATTTCTTCCAAATTTCGTCTTAATTAGTCAATAGTGTTGGCTGTTATAGTAACAACAAGGCCGAAAAGCGAATTTAGTCAAATTCAAGGGTTTATAAATCAGGATGTTACGTTTCGATCAAGCTAAAAATCACACTGATGCAAGATCTTATAGTACCCAAATTTCTGTCCAAAATTTCGCTCAATTCGTCCATAATTGTGGATATAAGAGGCAAAAGAAAGTTTAGACCTTTTATTTGAAAAATTCAAGGGCACATAACTCCGACTGTTTGCGTCCGATCAAGCAAAATAAAATCACATATTTAAAGTCTTAGAGTCAACAACATTTTGTTTAAGTTTTGTCATAATTGAACAATATTTGTGGTAATTATAGAGAAAACATGGTTGAAAAGGAAATTTTGTCCAATTCCAGGGCCCATAACTATGGATGTAAGACTCCGATCAAGCTAAATATTCCATCTATGCAAGGTCTTATAGTCACAAATGTTTTGTCCAAGTTTTGTTTCAATTGGTCAATATTCAACATTCAAGGGCAGATAACTCAGGATTTTCTGCTTCAATCAATCAACAAATATGTAATATGGGGAGATCAGATACGGACAACACATCATAAAAGTTTCCATTGATGTGATGATTAGGTGAACACGCAATTATATGGGAAAACTAAAGAAGAACGCGTTAAATAAAAACGTAACTTTTATGACGTCATATATACTCGGAAAACTGCTAACGCATCACTCAGATCTTTGTTAATATTTTTTAACGAATATACAGAATACCTTCAAAATTTGCACATGCTGACTACCACCATTTGATAAGAGATCTATGAAATGTCATAGTAAAATGTTACCGTATCTTGTAAAATATTGAACTTTTAATGAGGACATCCTTAATTCTAAAATTCATAAAGTCTGAAATTTGATTAAAATGGAAAATTCACGCATAACTTTCAAACTTTTTGTATAGGCTGAAAGAGTTTCTGTTTACAAAAGTTACCTTTCAAAAAACAAACCGACGGCTTTAATTTTTTTATGGGCGCGTAACGTATTCCCACAGAGGCATTTTTACATCACTAGTGCCGTAGGTATCATTGATGGCGTCGACGGCGACGTAGGTTACGTAGACAAAAACGTATCGGTCTATATCTTATGAACTGTATAAGATGCAGTCTTGATATTTCACACATAGACAGGTTCCATCAAAGCCTTTCACATGAGACCATAAAATTTGACCTTGTGACCTTGACCTTGAAAAATTGACATTTTCTTTCAAAAAGGTGCGTCTATGCGAGCTACGTTGTCCCGGAACAGCCCTTGTTATGTTAGATAGAAAATTATTTTTTTCAGACTTTAATTTCACAATAAACCAGCTTTCAAAATCAATTCAAACAAAAATGATTGAAAAAGATCACAAGTTACCCGAGCCGAAAAACTGTTTTGGCCCCCTTTCGTATGACACGGTCACATAAGAAAGAAAACTTAGAAATAGTTTTATGAATGAGTGCAGAAACTTGTAGGATAAATATTTGCCAAATTATAAATCTAAATCTTTGACAATAAAGAAGTTATGCAATTTTAAGAAGTGATGCGTTAGCTCTTTTGCTGAGTATATAAAGTTCATTTTAAGGCCCACGGCTGTCCATCAAACTTTTTTGGTGATGTCTACTTATCCTTTTTACGAATCCATTTGATTTAAACCTCTTTCATTTACATCAAACAGAATTACACAACGCACCGTACTATGTGCTAAATTTGCTGAAAACTGAATCAGAGACATTATTTTATTGAAAAGATGACTTTTTGTGAATATTTCGACTTTTACGGGATAGAAAAATGTACTTTCCAAAGCTAAAAACGATTTATCTTTGAATATTTCTGACGTTTTCAGTCTTTTTTAACGGTGTTTGCCACGATGTCTCAGTCATAATCATTTCTTAATTTGTGACTGTGTCCTCTACATTGTGTAAGGGTCTGTGTAGATTTTTTCTGTATATCTAAGAAATAATCCGAGTTCTCCATGGGTAGTTGCTCCAGCCGCCGCGATATGACCCTGGTAGTTGAAAACGACGTAAAACCCCCAATAAACTCAAACCGTGGTCTATCTTTATTTAACCACGGATTTGAGTAATGCAGCAAAATCTATCACAGGGTTCGTTTTCGGTGTAACAAAATTCCATTCAATTTAGAAGGTCGGTAAATGTCCCAAATGCGATCTAGTGCAGAGTTTCCATTTACGACGTAAAAGTATCTGTATACGCATGGAAATCAGCTCGGACGCAAAATGTTTATACTCGTCGCGTCAATGGGACGCAAAATAAAATGAGAGGCAAAAATAATATATTTTCATAAATCTTAGGCAGAAACGTCAGATAACTAGCGAAAACAATCCAAAATGTTTCAAAGTATGACAGATTTGAAGCAAAGTCGCCGGTTTTCCAAAGTTACTATAAATAGACTTCGCCAACGTCTAACCAAAAAGCTGCGATTGTTGGGATTCCCGTTTTTTCGTCTGGTACCCGAACTGTCTGAAATATTCTTTTGTGGACAATTTGATAGCCGGAAACCAACTGTTACTTTCATTTTGTAAATAATAATGGCTTCTCAAGCCAAGAAAAAGAAACAATCGCGGTCTTTTCAAACGTTTGCCTACTCCTCCATCTGTGTGTTCTAAATTGTCCGTTAGCAATTTCTTGGGTGCGCAACTCCTCCTACAGTTCATATTGGAAGATAATCAAACTGGGATATCTGTTCATCTTCTTTAGAACACTCAAAGTACTCAGCTGTCTTTCAGGTCTTTCAATCTGAGCAAATCGATTTCACTATGACCAGCCTTAACCCTCTCCCAAACGGCAACATTTTAGGGTGATTCAATTCAAAAACTGCTACAAATGACAAAATGGAAGTTATAAATGAAAGAATTTGTGTAAAATATGGCATAGAAAATATTGAGACAAAAGGAGAAACTGCTGGTTATCAGCAGTTTCTTCTTTTGTTTCAATGTTTTCCCAAGGCTATTCTCTTAGGGACGTCAAAACCAGGTCTTGTTTGGGAAAGGGTTTTAAATGGAAATTTTAGATACCATGAACAAACATTTCGGGATAAACAGCAACTCTTCAGCAGTTTTGGAAAGGTGCACGCTGTCATGAATGATATGGAGAATCGTTTTTATGAAGAGTATTCTATTTGCTTACTCGTTACTTCTTTCTTGCGGTAAAATAACTATCCCCAAAATGGAAGTACTGAGCCTTCCTAAATAGGAATGGAAGCAATGAAAAATCACATAGCATTTTGTCTGAATTTGGATAAATTTCCGTCAATTTTTGTGGGTACAAGAAGTCATGCAAAGATTGATGCTTTAGGTTTAGTCTACGCTGCCCTGGATTGTGCATATATAAATGCTGACGCTCCGAGAAACCATAGTGGTGGGCTATGCACGTTACGATTTAAAGAAACCAAGGTTAGGTAATTTATGCATTAATCAGGCTTACAAGCATACGTCCTACGTCACTTTATTTCTGACCAAAATGAAAGGAAATATAGGACTGGTATTAAGTATAACACTTCCTATTGAGAAATATTACACCATAAGCATTACCAGGAATTAAAAGGGTCTTAGTTTAAATGATAACGTTTTGAACTAGAAAGTCTGCATGAATTTTATTACAATTGTCTGGACAGAAACAATATGCCTCCAGGTTGATAAATTCTTTTATTGTTGCCAAAAAGTATTGTTCAAAATATAAAAATAGTAATTTCATGCACAGAATATTTTTGAATTATGTTACCTTGTGTTTGAAAACATAAATTTTGTTATAAAAAAGGGGCCAATCACACCAGGTTTTATAGTAAAAATGGTATTTTCCACCCGTCATTGGCTGCCACCTTGGAAAATGGTGGCCATCTCGTAATTTTTATACACAAAACATGCTGAAATTCTGTTTTCTCATGTTTGGAAACATTCATTTTGTTGTGAAAAGTACAAAAATTTGCCAATTATATTATTAGCTTTTATGGTAAAAGCGGTATCTTTGACACATAAATGTATGTGCCAAATTTAATGCTTGCATCATCAAGTGCATGATTTTTGCATTTTTAGCTATTTGCCAGTTTCTCATTTTTGGACGTAATTTACCTGTGACCTACTTCTGACCTGGAATTCGAAACAGACACTAAGCATACATCCTAACATTGTTTGAAGTAGTCTAGGATATTTCTAGCATTGCTACCTTTAGTAACAAGATATTGTGTGCAACAATAGAACCAAACGTTTTAATCAAGTTCAATCAAAATTTCGTTAAGTATCGTGTTTTATTTTGTTATTTGCCTGAGCATTTTTTAGCATATATATGGTAAAATAGTGTTAGAAAATGACAATATAGGAGCTGGGTGAGTCACTGTCTATTCCCGATTCAATTTATTCGATTTCGTTTACATTATTTTCATTTTGTGTGGACGCAAATGATACTGTTTTAATCTACAAGCCATTTTTTCTTGATTTTTGCACTCATTGACCTTTGACCTCGATGTGACCTTAAATCGAAAAATCACGCTGGGCATCTACCCCTATCTTGTTTGTGATAGTCTAAGGAACAATTCTAGCATGGATGCCGAGCATTAACAAAGAATGCCATCAGGAGTCATCGTAGGATTTATAGTCCGTAGACTATAGCATTTATGAAGCACAAAGTCTTTTGCATACCTCCAACACTGAAAGCAACAGTTCCACACGATCATCACGCCAACCAGAAACAAAGTGACAGGGCCGCGGCCTTAGGGCAGTTGGTAGCGCATCTGCCTCTCATTCGAGAGGTCCCAGGTTCGATACCCGGCCGCAGCAAATACCCTTTCTGACAAAATTGTCACCCACCAATGAGTTTGAAATCGTTAACGTAATTCGGCGAGTAGCTGGAGGCTCAGTAAGGGTGTTGTGGTAGTACTGGGCTGCGTTCAGAAGACAAAACCTTAGCTAACGTTAGCAACAGTCGCAACTTCTTTGACACAAGTTTCACAGAATTGACCGAGTATTCTGAATGGCAACGTTAGCTAACGTTTTGTCTTACTAACACAGGGCTGGTTTGAGAGAGAACAGGAAAATACATAACTTTCAACTTAGTTCAAACATTTTCCTATAAATAGGTAGTTAGAATGCTTAAAACAAATACAGAAATTTACAGTCTGTGAATAATGTTACGAAATGGAATGGTACGAATTACTGCATCATTTTCGAAAATAATTAATCAGAATCGAAAAACCATATCACCATTACGACAACTTTGTCTATAAATTGGATGATATGCCTTGTTTTGTACATATACACGAACTGGTAAAATTAAGGTACGAAATTTCTAGGGTACGAATCATTTTCGGTAAACCGGAAGCTGTTTTTCGGTTCGGTACAGAACTTCGGCTGTTCGCTACCGAACATGTTTTCAAATAAAAACAGCCTAATATGATTTGTTTTGTGTTCTGTTGAGTTCCCTTCTCAAAAGGAATGTGTTTAAGATTAGTTCTGCATCGAGAGAACGCCGTTATACATCAAAATAACAAAATAATCGCTATATTACGCAGTTGCGAAACTGTTTAAAATGAGTTCCGTAACATCTGTCCAGTCTTAAGACTGCATAGATTCAAGATTGCTTCCGACATACCTATATTGAAACAATCCAAGGGAAGTAACTCTTGTATGAAGATTGTCTAATTTAAATAGGGTTGTTTCCCTTAGACCAATATGGCACAGAAATCAGAATTACAGCGCCGAAACTATTTTTTCAGTCAACAAAGTAGTTCAACATAAACATATAATTTCCCCAATAAGCAATGATTATTTGGCTTGTCCGTTTAGAAATTGTAGAAAGTCGAAATTCAATATTGAAAAAAGATATAGATTTAGATACTTTGTTTCTGATATTGTATTTTTGCATTACATTTCAGTTATAGAGGCAGTTAATTCGTTGATCCAACTCAGGAATATTTGTGTAACAGTAATAAGTCTCTCAGCTTCGCTGGGCGGCTAAAAATAATGGTTATCAGCATTTTCTTCTTTTGTCTCAAAATTTTTAAAAGCTCTCTCTTGTATTCTTATAGACATGTAAAAGCAAGATGTTTGTTGGTTTCAAATGTCATCCAGTTCCGGGGGCGAGCCCCGATAGCTCAGTCGCTTACGTTTGAGTCTGTCGTTGGGCCCGGTCGTACGTTCGAACTCGAGTTCGTTTAACATCCGTTCTTACAGTTAACACAATTCATATTATTATACCACACGTGACCTTATCACCTAATATTTCGTACTATTCACCGCTCAGACAATATTAACCGGTAAATATTTTTTAATATTACCCTCCGAGTTTCTATGAATAGAAATTCTTAGTTTTTTTATGACGTAATGATGACTTCACAATATTTCAAAGCCTATGTTCCGGTACTCAATGGAATTTTCTTATCGACATGATTTAAATGAGTACCCACAAAGTAGGGTGTAGATTTGAAATGAAAAAAAAGTAGAATGTCTTCACCCCACTTCTGTCGCTTTGTTTATTGTTATGTCTTTTTGGCTCAATCGAGTGCAAAGTTCTCAAGGATGTACTGTTGTGATTGTCCATTGTCCGTCTGTCTACAATTACAAAAAGCAATAAACTGTTTAGCCATAGAGCTGTAAGTAGGCGAAATTTAGTATACCTAGAATTATACATTTTTGTAAATAGGTTAATCTTGTTTATTTTTTTTCTCTTATGTGTAGCGTTCTCTCATCATGTGTTGTATGTTGCTCTACTTATTTGGGACATCTTTATATCCTTACTAAACAGCAAAATTATGAATTTGGACAAATTCAAAGATGTCGCAGATCTATATTGCAACTTCAAGTCAATACAATGTCAATTTTACATTTATTTTGGTCCAGCTGAGTGGAAAACTTTACCACAATGTTTTCCTGTTTCTAAAGCTATAATCTTGTTTGGAGTCAAAAATCGTCATTGTTTGGGAATGTGTTAAAATGGTGTATCTGCATAAGACTATGAGTTTGAAATGCATTACGAAGCATGGCTGAACAATCCTTTCGGGTGAGCAATTTAGGAACATCTTGCCTCTGTTAGTATGAAGAGACCCAAGTTCTGATTGATTGTATGTATTAGTTATTGATTCATTAAATGATGTAAATACCTTAGTCTGTCATCTTATTTTCAAAATTTCACAGCTTGTTTATAGTTAACCCTTTCCCAAACGACAAAATTTTAGGGTAATCTACTTTAAAAAAACTGCCACAAATGACAGATTGGATATTATTAAAGATATGATTTGTGTAAAATATGGCACAGAAAATTTTGAGACAAAAGAAGAAACTGCTGGTTATCAACAGTTTCTGCTTTTGTTTCAATGTTTTCCCATGCATTTTCTATTAGGGACGTCAAAACCATGTCTTGTTTGGAAAAGGTTTAACTTGTTAATTTGAACCTTCCCAAATGGTGCAATTTTAAATTGCCCAAATTTGATAGGAGCTGCAGAGGACAAACTTACTGTCAAAAGAAGAAAATATATATGTTATATCATAGAAGATCGTTGGAGAAAAGGAGATATTGCCAATTATCAGCATTTTTTTCTTTTCTCTTCATTTGTCACAGCCCTTTCTCTACTAGGAATGCGAAACAATGTCTTGCGGAGATGGTGAATAGATCACCATAGCGTGGCGAATGTGAAGTTAGCCAAAGGTGAATAAATATGTGTTACTTATTGCAAGATTTACTTGGAAATCATAGACAAAAAAAGAAATGCCTTTATTCAGGTTTTCTCTTTTTTTATCAGTTATTTCCGCTGTTTTTTACATTGGCTATCGTACTAAATACCATTGATCTGCCGGTTGTCGGTTCTACCCCGGCTTGGTCAAAATGACTTAAGGTTTACGAACTGAGAATGAAAACACCACTTTCTAGCCATACGAAATGCATCAAATTTCACACACATGTAAATACACTTCACACAAGTTGATTCACCAGGCCGGATTTCAAGATTATGCTACAAGAACATAATAATTTACAAATATTGTTTTACTCTATTTTCATATGCAAGGGAGGTAATCTTGAACATTTTGGTCAAATATTTCCATACATATGCATTAATTCAAAATTCTAATCCATACAAAATGCTTATATTTGTATTTGGAAGGGAAATGTAACACAGATTAGGAATTACTGGCACTTTTCAAATTTCATCTCTGGCTCTGCGTTTCATTCTCAGTTCGTAAACCTTAAGTAGTCATATATCTGCCGAAGAGATTAATTCTATCTTCATCAACATCTTCAGGTTACTCTCATTATGTTGAAATCGGATGAGTCGAATTTATGCTTAAGCCGAACTGAAAGTCTGGTACCGTCATCATCAATTGTTATCTAAAACTATTTTTAAGTAAATATATACATGTAGCCATTCAACTATGGCAATAAAGGGAGAGAAATTGCTAGTTTCTGGCATTTTCTTTCCTTTTCCTCCTACCCTTTTTATACGCCACCAGAGGCGGACGTAAATTGGCGTCATCTTCTCCGTCTGTCAATCCGTCCAACCGTACGTACTAACGTAAGTCTACATTTCTTGTGAGCACAACTCCTAAGTTTATGGCTGGATCTTTTTTAAACTTGGCCAATGTTATCAACTCAATTGGTAGATGTGCATGAAAGAAGGATTTTATGTTTCATTGATTTTTACCTGAGTTATGTCTCCTTAAAACTTAGTCTCTGGGAGGGGCGGCGTATATTATGACCATGGCACTCTAGTTCAGTTATAAACATGTTTGATGACCAACAAAAACGGAAATATCCTTTTCATCGAATTTAAACAATAATCGGACGAGTCAACCTCCGAATACCTCGAGGTAAAATGACGTTTCTGATGACTTCGATACAGCGTGTTTCAACTATAGTTACTCCTCTGCATCATCCCTCAATTTAAACCATGCTAAACTTTTGTCGTTTGAGGAAGCAAAGGGTCCGCGGTTGACAAACCAAATCAATGGCATAGAAGATGAATCATGAAAGGAAACGGAGAATAATTTCAAAAGCCAATTCCTTGCGTCCGATGTATCATTTAGTGTATACAAGACGTCGGAATTGTCGGCACACTGCTCCCCCAAAATGTACAAGTATCGCTTCGATAATATACATGTATTTAAGTATAGTTTTCATTGCGTTTCAATGTGATCTTCCTACAAAACTTGTTGTGTCGGTTAAATGTGTATTTTTTTTCGCCCGTATTTAGGCATTGCCTATTTTCATATTATTTGCTGACTCATAGCCTGCAGTGCCTGTTTAACATTATACGCTTAACGTGACACGCAAAAATGGGCCATTTGGACAATGTTAAAAACAATAAAACATCCAGATAAAAGGACATAATCCTGAATATCAATATTTTTACCTTTGTCTCAATGTTTTCAGCTGCCAAAATTCTATTTGGGGTGTCAAAACATATTTTGTGTGAGAAAGGGTTAAAGAACAGAAAATATTAAGGGAAAAGGAGAAAATGCAATTTATCATACATTTCTCCCTTTCAGTAAATGTTTCATTGCACCTTTTTTTGAAATCAATGTCTTTTTTGGATAAGGCAGATGAAATTATCGTTGTTTTAATGAATTGTTGATTTTCTGTTAATTGAAATAAATTGTTGATAAAGATATTTTGTTGTTTTGTTCGGTATAATAAAATGAATATCACATGCCTCTCGGGGTATACTCCGTAAATATTGACCTGAACCTGTAGAATATGTAATGAGTAACTGTGATGCGAAATAATGAATACTCGCCAGCACTCCTCACTGCCCAGCAGAGTCGATAGTTTCCATAAGCATTGGAACTTTGT
Source organism: Fragum sueziense (assembly GCA_963680895.1). Taxonomy (NCBI): domain Eukaryota; kingdom Metazoa; phylum Mollusca; class Bivalvia; order Cardiida; family Cardiidae; genus Fragum; species Fragum sueziense. Next base: position 45,322,685 of record OY804605.1, on the reverse strand, counting down.
ATTCTGCACATGCTCCTCGTGTCAATATACGTCGAAGAGTGATTATTTCGCATCACAGTTACTCATTACATATTCAACAGGTTAAGGTCAATATTTACGTAGTATAATAGTACATTATCGTCTACCCTCGAACCTCGGCTTACGCCTCGGTCAACATTACCGATCTCGGGTAGACAATATGTACTAATAGAGATTTACGAATTAGTACGAAATGGAATACGAAATGGAAATAGAAATGAAATCAAGGGGATGTATCAGGATACTTGGAATATGGTGGCAGGTCACTCATATTTGCCTCTTTATAATTCTTTGTAAAATACGAATTTTTCACACACTGTCAGTCGGTCAAACTTTGACTTGAAAAAATCCCTGGGTATGACATACCTAATGAAAAATGCGCTGAAAAAAATGGGACAAAATAATGTAATCTTTTTCCAAAGGGTAAATGTTTGAAAAATAAAATGTATTCATTTTATTTCAAGGAGTACTGTAGTAACAATGGTCTGTTAAAAGTGTCAGAGATAAATTTGTCAATAGGTCATCTGCATTAAAGAGAGCTACATAGCAGCCAGGTGGAATTATTATATCCCCCCCCAACACACACACATACGAAGCAGAGAGGGGTATATTGATCCCACAATATCTGTCCGTCCGTCCATAGACCTATTTTTATCCTCCCCCAATGAAATCATCGTAGTGGATATAGTTTTTACGTTGTCCGTCTTTCCGTTCGTTCATACGTCCGTCCCTCCGTCTGAGTTTCCTTTCCGGGCTATTTCTTTGAACTCATTGACTCGATTTCAATAAAACCTTGTCGAAAGCCTCACTACAAAGAGGAGATGTGCATAACGTCGGGTTTACCCGGTTCGATAATTACATTTGGAGTTACTGCCCCTGATTGATGAAGCCATATATATACAGAGTATTATTTGTTTCCGCGCTATTTCTTGGTAACCATTGGCTGGATTTAAATGAAACTTTGTCGAAAGCTTTACTACAAACAGGAGATGCGCATATCGTCGGTGTTACCCGGTTCGATTATTAAATTTAGAGATACTTTCCTGATTGGTGAAGCAATGTACATACAGAGTAATATTCGTTTCCGCGCTATTTCTTGGATACCTTTTGCTGGATTTCATTGCTCTTTTTTTGGAGGGGGGGAGCTCATACAAAGAGACAATGCAAATAATGTCGGGGTTACCCGGTTTGACATTTAGATTTGGAGTTACTGTCCCTAATTTGTGAAGCTATATACATAAAGAGTAAACAAAATATTTTCGGAGGGGGATATAAATTCAATGAATTTGCTTGTTTTATTTCCATGTCCTAACTCAAGATTCATTTTACATAGCTCCACGAAATTTTACAAGGTTGTCATAATTATCCCAATGAGGCCATATTGTTTTTGATCACATATCACTTTTTATGGTAACAAGGCCTAAGGGGGGCAAATGTCCGATTGGTGACAGTGTTAGGATAGTCCAAATCAAAAGGTGTTGCAGACCACTTAGAAATCTTGTCGAAGGCCAAAATATTGTATTAAATAGCCAAGTAAATATTAATGAAAAAGGAGAAAATGTTGGTTGTAAGCAATTTCTTCTTCTCTCTCATTGTTTTTTGTAATTAGTGTATGTTATTAATGTACTGTGAATTTTCTTTATACAGACCCACACTTCCAACGCAATGTTATTTTTTTGAATACTCTTGTACATTCGAATATTTTTCAATTTTATTCTTTTTAAGATAAAATTGATATGCCATTAACTTGCTTATTTTTGACGTTCTTTACTGAACTCCGGATCCGTTGCTCAAATCCATTAATTTGATACTGCACGTGCAACTCGAACTCATTGCCTACTACCGACAGTCATCGGCGTTACAAATAAGTTTACAACATGTTTACATGGTAAAGTTCTTAGACGTGGTGAATAATTAGACATTTTTTACTCAAATTGCCTAGATTTGCGATTCAAGCCAGATGACTGGTCTTTGGAACGGCCCAAGCTGTAGTGTCATTTGTTGCCGTGGTCAGTATTTTAGTGCGCATTGTCAACCATATATAGATTATGGCAAAAGTTCAGTCAGGTAACGATTTTAAATTCTTAGTAATCTATATCCAAACTCGCCCTTTCTGTCAGTCATGCACGAGTTATTCCCATTTTCAGTACGAGGGTAGGTCATGGTTTAGGTCAGGACTAAGCATCACGGAAGGTGGAATTCGTCGTATTTTCGTAATTAATGCAAGAGGTGAATATCCCCCTTCTGATATTAATTTGTTTTAAAAGACATTCGTCTGTGATGTGAAGGTTAACTCTTCTTCTGTGAATTAGGTTCTTGTTGTACAGATGCCATCTGTAGTTTGTATATGATTCCATTATCGACTGTTCAAATTTTGTTACTTTCGATGAAATAATAAATGCGATGTACATATTTTTTCAATGATATCCATTATAAAAAGGTATACCGGTCCTTAAAAAGAAAAAGGTGAATAAAGACGACGTAGGATTTGAACCCACTCCTCCTAAGTTAGACACGTTCACCAGCAGCAAAAGGCCACGGAAGGCGAAACTCGTCGTTTTTCGTAGGCTACTTTGCAGATTACATAATGGTCTCATGCAGTTTGTATCATGATCCCACTCTCGACAGTTCAAATTTCGCGGCGTTCGATGAAATTATATAGGAAATATTATATACATATCAAGCATGGGAAGTCTAAGTCCAAGTATTTATTGTAATGCTATCCCTCAACAAAAGCTATACCAGCATTAAAAAAAGGGAAAAAAAGAAAGACAGCATATGGTTTGAACCAATGACCTCCGAATTCAGACAAGTTCGCTTAACAAAAGAAAAACGGGAACCATCCTCACGTATATTGAGATGCCCCCTACCTCACATAAATTCATTTCGGTTTCGTATTCGTATTCCATTTCGTACTAATTCGTAAATCTCTATTACCCTGAGAGGCATGTGATATTTATATAATGTATGTCTCTTCCTTAGAAATGTGAAACATCTTTGTCAGAGAAAAAGCTGGTTTCTCGGTTTGGATATTGTGGTAGTAGCCAACTGGTAAAGGAAATAGGAGAAATCCATGGTTAGGTGCTCCAGAAGTTATACGAGTATAGAAGTAATAGGAGGCGTTAAAGCGCAATCAATTTATCTAGTGGCCAATTTCATCAATGTCTTACGAAACGCTTAAACAACAAACGCATAACTGAGGTCTTGATAGATTGGCGATGTGAGATTTTTGTCATAAACGTGTACAGAGTGTCCCAATAAAAAGGGAACCCATTTTTGAAAGTAAATTGTTCATGTATCAATTAATATGTTTCCACCAAATTTAGATGTGCAATAGAAACGACAGTTTTCTATTAACAGTTAAAATTTGGTTTAAAAATGTCTATTTCTTTTGAAAATATTGGCAATTAAATGAATGCACCCAAAAAACCATTTTAACACGATATCGATTTTTTCGTTCCGTTTTGCAGTCCTCACCTACACTCATCGAATACATCGACGCGTCACACAAAGTCTTGTTTAATGTATTCAGTACAATACAAAAGTGATGTTGAAACATTTCACTTACAATATCGCATATTCATTTCATTTTTTTCTGCCAATAAAAAAACTGTTAAAGCTGCTATGTAGCCAAAACAAAAAATGAATACAAACAAAATATCAAATTGTATAACAGATTCATAATACATGTAATCATGTACACTTATTTTGTTACTGACCAATATGCCGATCTGCGCTCCAATGACACTTACTTTAAAATTATTCCAAACCGCCACCATATGGACTAAATTTGCACGTGCGGCACTTGTATAGTGATCTCAGATATTTGTTAACAAACTTTTATAATACATACAGTACTATTATGGACTCTGGAGACGCACATGTAAATCATCTCGTCAATATTACATAAAATTGCCGACTGTCATCGATATGATTTTGTTTTGACCAGTAAAACCTATAATTAGTAAAGGAGTATAGTCTTTTATTGTCTGACGAGAATCAGAATATCGCGGAACAACTATTTATATCAAATTTTGAGAAAATTAGTACGTACATGTCTAACAGTAAGGAATTCAACAGATGACCGTCAGTGCGCTTTTACGAACAAACAAGGCGCAAAAATCGATTTCGTGTTAAAACGATTTTTTAGTGTCTTTGTCAAATTGCCTATAACTTTGGAACCAATACATATTTTGATGTGAAATTTTGAACACATATGCAAAAATAATGTATCTTCAGTACTGCAAATTCAAAAGTTAAATTTTTTGCTTACGTTTTAAAATATTTGACTTTGAAATAGGGTTCCGGTTTTTTTTTTGGGACACTCTGTAGTAAGACATTTTGTAAGACAAAAATACGTCCTACCCCATTACCACACTGTGTCGTCTTTTGACACCCCGTAAGGTTAATAGGCTTTGGAAAACTTTGCAGAAAACGATAACATTGCTTGCGACTAGCAATTTCTTCATTTCTCACAATGTTTTCTACCCCAAAAAGACAAAAAATATAATTATATAATTTGTGTCAATAGAAATTGCTGCCTGCACTTTTTTTTATATTGGAACAGTCTACAATTTTGCCGTTTGGTAATGGGTTAAATATTCTGTTGAAACTGGTCCCAGATCCTTGCTGATATTATACCAAATAAACAGAAACAATTAGGACTTCATTTCCTTTTAATACAATAAATTGACAATACATGAAAAAAGTATCAAATTCTAGTAGCAAAAACTGAGTGGAAAAAAGTCAATGAAATATTCGATCGAAACAAGGTCGTGCCCTTAAATCGTTCTCATTTTACCTCAATGTTTTCCCAATGTTTTCTATCACGGACGCTTGCAACAATGTAATGGCAATGAATTATGTGCTGAAAATAGAATGTGTTATCGTTATGTTTTTATAAACCGTCGGTATTGTTTTAAAATCTTGTAACTACGGCTTGATTTACGAGATGTTATAACAACCCCAACGAAATACTATTGTTTGTCCGAAATTACGTCAAGGTTAACTGGATAAAATCGTTCCCTATTGTCGTCATAATGTAACCGGACTGTACCACGGACGATCTGTCTAAATGTAATGCGAACAATCTTTGCAACTGCTGTAAGTCAGAACAAGCATCCTCGGAAACCCCGCGGTCATAGCTACGCTACATGACCCCTGGGCACTTGGCCAGATAAACTTTGAATTAGCCGCCGAAAATCGATACGAAACGCGTGACCACAAGACTCAATCAAATAACAGCTCTCATAAGTCAATGCGTTGTCAATTACAACCACGATGGCTGCGCTCATGATAAGTTGTAATTTGTGTGACAACTATATAAGAATTACTGGTGGCTGACATCTTATACGGCTTTAAAATAGAAAGATGGGGAAAGTTATTTAAATGGAAGTCTTTTAAACTCGAAAAAACAAATTTTTCGCACGCTAAACGATATTTATCTTTCATATTGACAACTTACCCGAAGCGATTTGTCAATCTCCTACGCAGTTATCTACCTTGAATCAGGATTAAATTACGTATCTCTGACGTAATCACTGTTCAGATGTTAGCGATTTGTATCGGCCAGATTGATTGGTCTACTCGCCCATCATGAAATGATGATGGAACCAATGAAACGGCGGCATTTGGGAGCGGCCAATTCAAAGTCTTTATGGCCAAATGTCCCAGGGGTAATGTAGCGTAGCTATGACCACGGGGTTTCCGATGATGAAGAACAAGAGGACCATGGTGGTCGTTAATCGCTCACCCGACCCAAGCATGAGCCACAGTCTTGTTCGAGTCAATTAATATTTGTAACTTTCAGACTGAAAACTTATGGTCGCCAATACTTTATCCAAGTTTCGTCTTGATTGTCATTATTTGTGGTTGTTAGAGTAAAACAAGTCAAAACCGTCAATTTCATCAAATTGAATGGCAGATAACTCAGCAAATTTAAAAAAATCTGAAATTCAAAATCATCAAGGATCTTACGTTGACCCACATTATGTCCACGTTTTTTCTTTATTGGTCTACATGTATATTTGTGTTTGTTAGACTAAAAACAAAGTCTAAAACGGCAATTTTGTCAAATGCAAGAGCACATAACTCATGACTTTCTGATCAGGCTGAAATTAGAACGCATCATCAGATCTTATGGTCACCACCATTTCATCTTAATTAGTTTATAATTTTAAATGTTAGAGATTAAACAAAGGCGAAAAGTGTCGAAAACTGAAATTTTGTCAAATTCAAGGGCACATAACTCATGACTTTCGGGTCTGATCAGATTCAAAATCAAGCTCATCCGAGGTTTTATGGTCACCAACACTGTGTCCAAGTTTTGTCTTGATTGGTAAATAATTCTAGATGCTAGAGTGTAAACAAAGTCGAAAACGGCAATTTTGTCAAATTCAAGGGCACATTTCTCTAGACTTCCTAGTCCGATCAGACTAGAAATCAAACACATCAACGATCTTATTAACCGTTTCCCAAACAAGACCTAGTTTTGACGTCTCCTATAAATAAGGTTTGGGAAAACATTGAAACAAAAGAAGAAACTGCTGATAACCAGCAGTTTCTCCTTTTGTCTCAATATTTTCCATACCATATTTTACACATATCCTATCTTTAGTAACATCCATTTTGTCATTTGTGGCAGTTTTTGAAGTGGATCACCCTAAAATTTTGCCGTTTGAGAAAGGGTTAATACCAATATTGTTGACAAGATTTATCATGATTGGTCTATATTTGTAGATGTTAGAGTGTTATCAAAGTCAAACGTAGCCATTTGTGATGTTCAAGGGCACATAACTCCTGACTTCTTAAACCGATCTGACCCAAAATCAAAACTATCCGAGAAATAATGGTTATACATGTTTCGATCAAGTTCGGTCTAGATTGGTCAATATTTGTGGATGCTAGAATGTTAACAACAAATCGTAGACAGACAGAATGACGGGCGTACGACGGACAAAAAGCGATCAAAATAGCCAACCTTGAGCATTTCATGCTTAGGTGAGCTAAAAACACACTGAACAAAAATGAATTAAGACTTAAATAATAATTCGAAAATAATTCGTTTTTGGTAAGTTTACTTGTTCGGATCTGCTAGACGTATACTTAGTCCATAGATCGTCCCTTGCTTTCAAAAATATGGCAATGTAATTGAGGGAAAAGATGGAAATTTTAATTATCAACATTTTCTTCAGTCTGCTTCCTCCCATTGTCCTAAGCTTTCCAGTACGATACTTTAAACGCATAAGTTATTTGAAGAAGGGTTAATTGCAACCAAAGCAATCCAAATCACGGAAGATAAACCATGTTACTTTTGGGAAGCGTTCCCACCGAAAAATAGTCCGTTTCAAGTATGTTTTGTTTATTTTTTTCAGATTACTTTTAAATGTATGAGGAAACCATGCGATTCGGTGCAAAGTGAGTTAGAACCAGGAGTGCAACTCTCAAAAGCTCGTATGGTGCACTTTATCGCGTAAAAAATCCATAGAGTACTAGCTGAGAAATTAAACAAAGCATTCTGGAAGCGGACGATTTTTCGGTGTGAACGCTTCCCAAAAGTCACGTGGGCTATCCACCGTGTAAATGATACATATTTTTTTACAAATAATGTTACCGTAGTTATTCTAATAAACGCCCATCCAATTTCTCTTTTTTTTAAATTGACCTATTTCAAGCATGGTCTCAGCAAAGTACTTAGGATGATTCCAGTAAAATCCCACCCCAGACCATTTTTAAAACAAATATGTGGGCCAATATCAAAGAAGGAACTACATTAAAAATCACAATAAATTGCAGTCTTCATAATTATTTACTAAAATGCCAAATGAATTGTACATTATTATCTCATTATAATAAGTTCACAAATTCTGCCAATGAAAAAACGGGATCCTAATCACACATCCCTCACTTTTGCATTGACTATGTTTCAAACAAACACCTGGGCACATATGAGAATAAATACGGTATCTAATCTCTAATTTGTGATAATGATATTGTACATAATAAATATTTTGGCATTGTGTTAAGCAATATGTGTAAAATTTAGTTTTTAGATGATCCAATATAAATAATTACTTCAATTAAAATTTCTTGGTTTCTGTTTTCTATTAAAATCTTCATTTGTATTGTATTGTATTGTATTTACACGATGTATAATATTTACGCTTACGTTTACCCAAACGACATAATTTTAGGCAGATCAAATTCAAAAGCTGCTGCAGACGACAAAATTGATGTAAGTAAAGATTGAACGCGTGTGTGTATTAGCCAAGAAAATATTGAGGCAAAAAAAAGAAACTGCTGCTTATCAGCAGTTTCTTCTTTTGCCTCAATGTTTTCCCAAGACTTTTCTATTATGGACGTCAAAACCAGGTCTTGTTTGGGATAGGGTTAACCCTCTCCCAATCAACTCTTACGGTGTTTAAACCATTGCCACACAATGACTCTTTTAGACTCTCTTCAAAATAATGGCCATGGAAAACATCGTGGAAAATGAAGAAATTGCTTGTGACAAGCAATTTCTTCATTTCCCACAATGTCTTCCATCCAAAAAGACCTAAAAAATGAAAATTCCATGCACTTTAAAATATCGTCTGCAGCGTCTTTGAATTTGGACTAGTCTAAAATTTTGTTGTCTGGTAATGGGTTAATACACCAAAGCGGTGCAGATAACATAATGAATACTAGTAATACCATGTTTGGGATATGTGTAAGTTAGCACAAAAAGAAGTACAGTCGACACTCGTTGTGTCGAGGTCAAAGGAGTCGTTAAAATAACTCGACATATCCGGAGTTTGACTCATCCGGTTTTGTTCAGTTTCGATAACAATGACATTTGGCCACTTTTGGTTATTCATCAGCAACGTTCATAATTGAAATATAGTAGGAAAAGGAAAGAAATTGCTCGAAACGAGCAATTTCTATCCTTTTTCTACTATATTTCAATGGCTATCTTTATTTCGAAATTACATTGTTTCAATGACGGGACCAGACTTTCACTTCGACTTAAGCGGAAATTCGACTCATCCGATGTCGAGATAACGAGTGTCGACTGTACATACAGACAAGGAGTAAATCGCTGCTTTTCAACGAAAACCTCGTAACTGCAGCTTAAAACAAGCTACAAATACGAGATTTGCGTTGAAAAGCGACGAAATGCCGGTGTTTAGCATTTGCTTCTTTTGCGTAGGTAATTGTTTTCCCGACCCTTTTTCTATCTTGGAGTCAAAACCCAAGGGTGGATCCAGATTTTTTTCCAGGGAGAGGTCAAAGCCCAAATGATGGCTTAAAATGTGTTAAATATGTAAAGTTATATAGTCAAAATTCCATTTTCGGCCAATTCCAGGGGGGGGGGGGGTGATGACCTCCTGACCCCACCCCTGGATCCGCCCTTGAAACCGGATATTGTTTGACAAAGGGTTAAGGTTTTCCATCAACCATCTGATACCAAAGACTACGTGTAATTTCGCCGTCATCCGTGGCGACGCATATTGACGAGGTTGCACGGATTTTTTTATTCCGGATAACCTCGTTAATCTCCGTTGTCACTGATAACTGCAAAGTTGTCTAGTAAATTTCAAACAGTATTTGGCACAGCGGTAGCGAGATAAAGAGATGTTTATGAAAGAATTAACAGCTCTGGTTATCATTGATATGATTTCGTTTTGATCACTATAAAACCCATAATAAGTGAATCGATATGGTCTATATTTTTGGCGGGAATCAGAAGACTGTGCTTAATCTGTTTATAATTATGAAAGGAATAATTGTTTAAAGATCTATGTAAAATGAAAGTGCTCCTGGTACAAAAACTAGCTCTAATTGAAAACACTATTTTAAATGTAACTGTTTGAATTTCGTTTTCCATCGACTTAAAAACGTTTTCCACACGTACACAGATATTGAGGTATTTGGTGAATGCACGAACATGATCTCTCCTGAGCTCTTGTCTCTCACTAACGCTTCTTTGATATCTATATAATCCTCTACGATGTATTTCTTATTAAAGCTGATGGCGGTAATCCCTAAAGCACGTGCGAGCATCCCTGTGACGTAATAATCGTCAATCCATAAGAATGGGATTTCCTTTGATTTTAAATACAGCTCTTTGGCGACATGTGACGTCATAAAGAAAGCAGATCCTGAGCAATAACGCTGGAAATAGTCGTCGGGATATTCCTCGTGTGACGTATACCACTTGCTGCTCGTGTTCCGGACTACGTCCATTTTGTTCCACGTGTGACAGGCGAGAATGTTAGAGCGCCCCCACGTGTGTATCAGGCGGGTCTTCATTAAATGAACTAGCGCATGAATATCTATCACCATGTCGTCATCAGATTTGAGCACAAATTTTGAGTTCGAGCACCTTTCTGTAAGCCATTTTAAACCGGAAATAGCTTTATAAGTTAGATTTCTGTAAGTATCCCTGTGTACACTCTGAACTATGTCTCTGTAAATTTTGTTTTCTTCCTCGAGAATGTTTTCCGAACTTTCGTTGTCGGGGATACCCGTAATAAATACCAGCCTCGCTTTCAGTTTTCGCATCACGTGATCCGCTCCCCAGCTGTACCGAATGACCCTCCGTCGTTCTACGTTTTCCGGTTTTGAGTGAACATAGATGGCGAGATATGTATCATCTTGGCAAGGTTGTTGGTTTATTTTAAATTTCAATGAATCCCCTGATATGAATGTTTCTTTTGGTTGGTACTCGGGTTGTATTGGTACTTGTATTTCGTGCGTGTAAAACATGGAACCAATCAGAAATATAATCGCGCAGGTGCTCGTCAATCTGAATAGAAACGGATTGCGGGGAAACATCTCCCACCGGAAGTAGCTCCTCTAAGAATCTGGCGTCATTTCCGTCGACCACCTTCATTGACAAAGTGGTTTTGGACGTGATATGTGGTTTTGATTTGACAGCTTGGTGAATGATTCTGTTCCATTGGTCCGACAATCACCGTTATAAACTTAGCCCTAGGATTTCTGAAACGATAAAAATATTGGTTATGTTTACATGTTAGATATATATACAGGCATGTATGCAATACCAAGGTTACCCGTTTTCCATTACATTCCCTGCTTTTGAAGCCAATTAACCCCATGAATACAGATCAGATTGCGAATACACACAGGATATTTGGGCTAAACTAGTACATCGACGGTGTTATTGCAGAACCTCGTATCTACAGCATGGTTAAAGTTGTAGACACGATGTTTTGAAATAACACTGACGGCATGTATTCAATTTGTATCCGGGTACCCGCCTGACATTTACCTGAATGTCCGGATAAAACGACATGCGACTTCAATATAACAACCCATGCCATCGTTCTTAATTCAAATTAACTCCCATCATAAACAAGAAGTTATTAGGGTGGTCCAATTAAGAAGCTACTGTATGCGAAAGAAAAATCTGATAAAGATTTGACTAGTGTACAATACAGCAAGAAAGTATTGACACAAAGGGACATAATAAATATTCTGCTTATCAGCATTTTCTTCTTTTGTCGCAATATTTTCCACAACCCTTTCTATAAGATATGAAATAAAGAGTGTTGTTTGGAAAAGGTTTAATAAAATTTGATATCCTACTGTACCGTTTTTGAATTTGTATAAAATGTACATTCCTTAAAGAGACATAACATTCCAATTTCATTTTTTAGAGTATGTCTTGATGCCAAGATTGGTTATTCTTATGCGTATTTTAATATGCTATCAGTTGTTGCTTATAAGCGAAAAATGCGCCTTTTAATTTGAGGCAGAAATGACAAATGCCATATAAATATAAACTGCAGTCCACATCAAATTGTTTGATTTTAACGCAAAAATATTATATTTCTCGTAAACGGCGCACTATTTTGGCTTGAATTTTCATAAGAAAATATGCTCTTTCAGATAAAAACAATAGTAAAATATATATAAAAAAAAATACCTGTTAAATGTCACTTTAAAGCGAAAACCTAGTTGTGCATTGAACTTACAAAATTTACAAAAATAAACTAATATCACAACTTCTCACAAATACAGATTAATCCACAACATCCAAATAAGGATAAAATTGCAAAATGTCAAATATATACGCACGCAGGGGAGTCACATTTTTCATGTTTCAATTTCGACCTATCAAACGAACATTTATCTTCAAAAATCCATTGGATTTTTCAGCTACTTCAATTACACAATTTCTTTTATCAAGTTAAAACAGTCTGGCACAGATTCATCATCTTATCGAGAATAATTTAACATTTTTAACCCTTTCCCAAACGACAAAAATTTCAGGTGGTCCTATTTGAAAGATGATACAGACGACAAAATTGGTATTAATAATGATGAAAGGTGTGAATGATAAAGCACAGAAAATATTGAGGCAAAAGGAGAAAATGCTGATAATCAGCATTTTCTTCTTTTGTCTTAATTTTTTCCCGAGCCATTTCTATCAGGGACGTCAAAATCAGGTCTTGTTTGGGAAAGGGTTTTAAGATACTTCAATATCGTTGTATGCGAAAAAGTAGTCACCAGTTACATTCAACAATGCCGTAACTAATGCTTTTTCAGAGTCTAGTAAAGACGTTCTCGCACGTTATTTTCCACTTACAATAGCCTTGCTGTTAGGGTTCGATTTATCAAAAATCAGATAAGTTTGGCGACAACATTTCACGTTGACAGGGGGTTTCTAATGTAAAAAGATTTGAACTTATCAGTATAAAATATACCGTGAAAAATGCATGTTCCTAGGGGCATTATACCTTGTCAGTGCAAAAAAGGTCTAGACAAAAACCCTTACGGACGCAAGGACGCACGGACGCACTCATTAATCCAAAATTGAAGCGGATCTAGGATTCATGTGAAGTGTGAAGCGGGTTTGAAAATATAATGAACTGACTAAATGGGGGTTCGTTTTCCTACTATTATACAATTTTGACTGAATTTCTACATGAATATGAAATTATTTGGCTTCAGATGAGGTTCGTTTGACTCAGCACCCCCCCCCCGCCCCCACCCCCGCAAACTGCCTCTGGAACCGCCATCGAAAAATCATCGATTCGAAATAACGACGGCTATATCTCGCTCACCACATGTCGACTTGGAAAGGTTTTACTTTTTCAATCAGTTTCACTGCATTTTTTTTTTCATCTCTTTGACCTTATGGAGAGAGAGTTAGGGGGAGGGAAACATTAACCCTTTCCCGAACGACAAAATTTTAGGGTGGTCTCATTCAAAAGCTATTGCAGACGCCAAAATGGATGTTGATAGACATTGGATTCGTGTACAATATAGTAGGTTAACTATTGAGACAAAAGGAGTAATCATTTCTTCTTTTGCCTAAATGATTTTCCAATCATTATCTATTAGGGACGTAAAAACTAAGTCTTATTCGTTCGGGAAAGCGTCAATCCACAACCACCAATGCGAAATTGCGACTAATATCTCGTCATCCAAAGTTACGCCGTTTAGGAAAGGTTTAATTGTCCACCAGTTTCACTCTAAAAATTCATCTAATTTACCTTGTGAGGGAGAGAAACCTAAATTATCGACGCTTTTCAACAAATATATCGTAACTGCAGCTTGTTGACAAGCTGCAGTTACGATGTTTTTGTTGAAAAGCAACATTATGTTAACGATACTGGACCGGACTAAGATTTTTGAAGATAAAATCATTATTTTATTTTCATGGCCTGAGGGGACAAACAATCATATTGATCAGTAGCCCTTTCCCCTGCGATCTTAATAATTATAATACAATCGACGTTCGTTGTGTCGAAGTCCGCTATGTCGTCCAATTACTTCGACACAGATCCGGAGTTCGGCTCATCCAATATTTTAAAGTTTCGATAAAAATGACATTTGACGATTTCTTGTTCACCAAGTGAGTTCATAATTGCAATTTAGTAGCAAAGGGAAAGAAATTGCTCGATACCATCAATTTCTATCCTTTTCCAACCGAGTTTCAAAGGCTATTTATTTCGAATTCATATCGTTAAAATTATTGATATTAATTGACTTCACGTTTATAAGTTGTAAATTTTAGCACGGAGAGAAAAGTAGCAAAATGCTGGATTTCAGTATGTTATTCTTTTCTCACAACGAATCCCAAATGCGCGTCTTTTAAGATAGGCAAGAACGAGGTCTTGGATAGGATAGGATTAATCGGGTTATTTGAGTGGTAAATTAGAGAAAAGATGCTGATTTTGAACTTTTTATAAACAGTTTTATTTGCTACACATATTTTGAGAAATACAATGAATAAAACGCTAGAACGACTGCTTGATTTGCTTCGAGTTGAACTGGGTGGGACTTATTACCAAACCATGACTCTTTTTGACTCCCTACAAAATAATGGCCATGGAAAACAACGTGGAAAATGAAGAAATTGCTTGTGACAAGCAATTTCTTCATTTCCCACAATGTTTTCCAACCAAAAAGACCTGAAAATTAAAAATTCCTTTCACTTGAAATTGTCGTCTGCACAATCTTTCAATTTGGCCCGCCCTGAAATTGTGCCGTCTGGTAATGGGTTAATGTAACTTTCAATAATTTGATTGCGGCGGCTGGTATACCTAACTATGTTCAGACGGAAGGTTTGAAGCCAACCGAACTGCATTCAGACGCAAACTGGTCCAGATGTAGGCTACATAGGCCGTATACGCCATTTTTTTATAATCTCGGCTTATTTGCATTTCAAAGCACATTAAATTCACACGAAAAAGGATATGCAAATAAATATCTGAAGACGTAAAGACACAATCTAAATAGGTCCTACGATCTGATATTTTTTCTATTATGATCTTGTACAGAAAGAAACAATCTTATATAGAAAAATAAAGACTAAAAGGTTAAGGGTGCAGTCCTATTGTAAGATAATAATCAACATTTTCTCCTTTTACATCAATGTTTCAGGGTTATATCTTATACATTTCCTGTTTTCAGCAACATTCATTATGTTTTCTGCAACCAGTAAAACAGCCTATATTTTGTAATCAGGAAACATTAACCCTTTCATAAAACAAGACATGCATTTGACGTCCAATTAAAAAAGATTTGGGAAAAACATTGAGACAAGAGGAGGAAATGCTGGTAACCAGCATTTGCTCCTTTAGTCTCAATATTTTTAGCTACATTGACTACAAATCGTATTTACTGTAAATATTCCTTTTGTTGTCTACATTCGCAGCGGTCACTTTCATATTGGACCACCATAATACATATCTAGTTTGGGAAAGGGTTAAATTAATGCAAATATATTGCACTGAAATCCCACATGAGGATTCAATTCGTCTACTTTCTTATTAGTTAAAAACATTTGCATTTCAAAGTACATAACAATGCTTTTCAACGAAAACATCGTAACTGAAGCTTAAAACAAACTGCTGTTACGAGTATTTCATTGAAAAGCGACGATAAAGTTTTCATTAAATCTGAACATCTTTTGAAAACAAAATGCTAATTTTAAGGATCCGAAGTGTACTGACAGTCTCACAATGAAAAATTAAATAGTGTCGACATTCGTTATGTCGAAATCGGATAAGTCGAATTTTCGCTTAAGTCGAAGTTCAAATCTGGTCCCGTCCTCATCAATTGACAAAAGCCTCGTATCTACAGCTTTAAAAACAACTTAAAAAAAACTGTAGATACCAGGCTTTTGTTGAAAAACGACCATATTTCATGACTTTATTGACTGTCCTTGTGTTATCGAACTTCCCCTTTTAAAATTCTAACAACAATCACTATAAAGGAAACCCCCTGAGCACGATTATGTTCAAAATACCTTAACTACATGTTATGCAATCTGCAGTTACTGTCTTTTGGAACGTATCAAACAATTATGTTTTCGTTGTTGATAAACTTCCACGAAATCGGTTGACTTTAGGTCCTATTTAGATATCTGGATTTAGGTTTTCTTTCAAACAACGTTGCAGGCGATAAGCAGTTTATTTGGTTTACACTTACCATTTCGCAAACGTCAGAATATTAAAGTGACATTTCACATTTATTTCACTTTTTAAAAGTATGTTTTGATGCAAAGATTGTTTATTCTAAAGCGTAGAAATGCTGTCAGTTTTTTAAGTCATTATTTATATGCGAAAAATACGCCTTTAAAGTTGAGACAGAAATGACAAATTCTATATAAATCTGAACTGTTGTCCACAACAAATTGTTTAATTTTAGCACAAAAATATATATTTCTCGTAAACGGTTCAATACTTTGGCTTGAAATTTTCAGAATTTTCATTAGAAAACATGCTCTTTCAGATAAAATAAAAGTGAAATTTATGTAACAATAATTCTGAAATGTCACTTTAAACTATTCTAATTGGAAAGTACACTCTTAAAACCCCGTTCAAACGTTTATAGCACATGTCTACTAAACGATTTCAAATGATTATGAATCATGACCTCTGCTTGGAAGGTAATTGGAAAGTAGATACACACATGATAAACTACTTTTCAAACATTTAAGGTAGTCCACCTCTCAATGAGATTCGAGCCACGTCGGAATTTTTCGCGCGACGTCGTTAACATTTGTTACGCATCTGAACCTATTCGGGCGACGTCATAAACATTCGGTGGTGGAACGTTCCACCGCCGAATGTTTACGCCGTCGCCCAAATAATTCTGACGTCGCATGAATTCATTAGGGGTAGGCTACCTTAAAAGACAGGCCATTACAAGACAAACCCGACGTGCTTAAAGGGCCTCTCAAGAAGAATTATCGAGCTAGAGTGGCATGATATCAGCCTCTTCTCTTTCTTTTTAAATAACCCTTTCTCAAACGGCAATTATTTTGAAATCTATTTTCGCCTGTAGGATTCACGTCAAAATATTCCATTTCCGTGCGTTATTGAAGTTCATGTTTGCATATATGCAAAAAGGCTGTTATTTCTTATATTATGGTCTAGAATTTTTTCCTTTTTTATTTGTTTATTATCTTTAAAAACGGAGACGTAACTTATAACCAATGTTTATGCAATTTTCGTTTGAGACCCGTTTGAAAAGGAGGTGCCTAAAACGTTTAAGACCAACATCGCTACAGATTAGCCTGCGAATACACGAAGCCTGACCAAGATCCGTGTTTACTTAAAGCTTGAGTCAAGGCCCCGGTTTCTCGAAAAAAAACTTCAGTATATTCTCACGAGAACATGCTCAACTTCAAAGGAATAGGCCTACTCTCCAACGTTGGAGGGTATTTGATTGTTCACGTATATTTCGTGAGATTTGAGCACGGTGCTCAGATTTTAGCATTAGAACGTACTTAAGTTTTTTTTTTCGAGAAATCGGGGCCAGGTGTAGGTTTTTGTTTCAAAGCACGTGACCGGCGAACGGACAGAATGATGCACGAACATGTGGTGTGTGCCAAAAACGATTGGAATTTGATCTGCCTAACCCTTTCCCAAACGACAAATTTATAAGGCGGTCCAATTTGTAAGCTGCTTCAGACGACAAAGTAAATGATCACAAAAGGCCAAAATGTTTATGTTAAAGCCAAGAAAATATTGAGGCAAAAGGAGAAACTGCTGATTAACAGCAGTTTCTTCTTCTGTTTCAATGTTTTCCCAAGCGAATTATATTAGGGACGTCAAAACCAGGTCTTGTTTGGGAAAGGGTAAAATTTCAAAATAGATGCAGAAGTCAAAATGTGTGTCGATAAAGACAAGATTTGTGTACAATGCATGTTTAGCACAGATAATATTGAGACAAAAGGAGAAAATGTTGGTTACCAGCATTTCCTCCTTTTGTATCAATATATTTCTAAGCCTTTCTATTAAGGACGTCAACACCAGTTGTTTTTTCAAAGGATTAAATAACTTTTAAAAGATAAGGATAGGAGACCACAAAATTGCAAAATTGTTCCTTATTAGCTCTAGGTTTCTGTTTGATCCAAAAACTTCAAGAGATTAAAAAGCTTCTTTATTAGCAAATATGTTTTCGTCATGGAAAAAAGCACCTCAGCAATTGGATTCTTCTGCATTCGAACAATCGTGTGCTTGGCGAACCCAAAGAAAGAACACCTCTAAATGCGTAGAGAGACAATTACACTACATGCAATACAAAAGCAGAAAAAATGTATAACCGCCGAGAATTTGTTGGACAAGAGGGCCACTGGCCCTGAAGCGCTCACCTGAGATAAAGCTTTCTGTATATGATTGTGACAAATATTCAACCTTGCCAAATATTCAATGCAAACAAAAATTCTGAGCAAGTTCCAGACAATCATTGTGAATCATTTTCAGTTTGATAGGGCAAAAATTGCGGCCTCTAGAGTGCACATAAGGTTTTTCTAAGATTTGTCCCCGTGACCTATTTCATTTCCCCATATGGCCCAATATTGGAATTATCTGAGATTCATCAAAACAGATACGAGGGGTGTTCATTAAAGATTTCCCCTGACCTACTTGCGTTTGAGATAGGAAGCTGAAATTTTACACATATATTTCCGAATACCTCTATAGGTCACGTGAAAATTTGCAGCTTTGAAATGTAGCTTGTTTCTTATTTCCATGTGTTTAAGTTAAGCAAGGTAGCGTGATGGAGCAAGCAGTCATCAGATTCCCGTATTTGAAAGGTCGCGCTCCCAAGGAGGCATTTGATGAAATGAAAGAGGGTTGTGGGGATGGTGTACTATCATATGAAGTTGCCAAACACTGGCATACTTAGTTCAAGTGTGGACGTAAACCTGTGGAAACAGTCTGATTCCTGGGCGTCCAGTCTTTCATTGGTGATGCCACCATCAAGTCAAAGTAAGGTTTCGGGCACAATCTGCGGTGTTCTATAGAGGAGGTCTACAAAACTGCTTTAAACGATGGGAGAAGTGTGTCTCTCTGCCTATAGGCTATGTAGAGATATATCAATATTTGTGCCAAGTTTCAATTCTCTCGGCTTATTGGAAGTAGGTCAGGGGAAATCTTTAATGAACGCCCCTCGTATCTTGGTCAATTTTCAGGTTGATTGGGCAAAAAATGTGACCTCTTGAGTGCAAACAAGATTTTATTAAAATTTGATCTTATGACCTAGTTTAAGACCCCAGATGACCCAATTTTGAACTCGTCCCAGATCTTACTAAGACAATCATTCTAACTTATTTTCAGGTTGGTAGGACAAAAATGTGGCCTCTAGAGTGCACACAAGGTTTTATTATAATTTGAGCTCGTGACCTAGTTTATGACCCCAGATGACCCAATTTAAAACTTGTCCAAAAATTGATCAGGACAAATATTCTAATTGATTTTCAGGATGATTGGGCATAAAATGTGATCTCTAGAGTGAACACAAGGTTATACTAGTTTATGACCCCAGATAACCCAAATTCACACTTGTCCAAGATTTTATCAAGATAATTATTCGGACTAATTTTCAAATATTTTGGGCAGAAAATGTGGCTTCTAGAGGGCACATAAGGTTTCTGTGGTCTCTAGAGTGCACACAAGTCAAAATTTGACGGACGACGCACGACGGACGACACACGACGGACGCCAGACACAGCGGTATCACAATAGCTCACCATGAGCACTTTCGTGCTCAGGTGAGTGAACAAGAATTGACCGCAGACAACAAAGCTCGCCCTAACGAGAGCTTATCACAAAGAAAAGTCATTTCCTATGTCAAGGTAAAAGGTCATGGTCCGAAATGAAAATTCTTGGCAGGAGGCATCAATGTAAAAGATAACGGCCAAGTTAAAGGTTTTGAAAAGTAGGTCAACCTCCAAAGTCATGGTCAAATGTGAATGGTGTTGTAAGGAGGTGTCCATGTGTGAAATATCAAAGCTGTATGTGTAAACGAACATGATATATAGGCCAGGTTAAAGTTTTTTTTTAAAGTAGGTCAAACTCCAAGGTCAAGGTCACAAGGGCCAAGGTCATGGTCAAATGTGAACGGTGATGGTAGGAGGTGTCCATGTGTGAATTTTTAAGGCTATAGGTATAATAGGACATGAGATAAAGGTCAGGTTAAAGTTTTTTAAAAGTAGGTCAAGGTCAAAGGTCATGGTCAAAAGTGAAATGTCTTGGTTGGAGGTGTCCATGTGTGAAATATCAAGGCTGTATGTGTAAAGGGACATGAGATATAGGCCGGGTTAAAGTGTTTTATAAGTAGGTCAAACTCCAAGGTCAAGGTCACAAGTTCAAATGTCGTTATCAAATGTGAAAGGTCTTGGTTGGAGGTGTCCATGTGTGAAATATCAAGGCTATAATAATTATTATGTGTAATAGGACATGAGATATAGGCCCGGTTAAAGTTTTTTAAAAAGTAGGTCAAATTCAAAGGTCAAAGTCAAAGGTCATGGTCAAATGTGAACGGCGTTGGTAGGAGGTGTTAATGTGTCAAATATCAAGACTGTATGTGAAATAGGACATGAAATATAGGCCATGTTAAAGTTTTTTAAAAGTAGGTCAAACTCCAATGTCAATGTCACAAGGTCCAATGTTTTGGTCAAATATGAACAGTTTTGGTAGCAGGTGTCCATGTGTGAAATTTCAAAACTTTATGTGTAAAAGGACATGTGATATAGGCCAGATTAAAGTTTTTTAAAAGTAGGTCAAAATCCAAGGTCAAGGTTACAAGTCTAGGGTCATGGTCAAATTATAACAGGTCTTGGTAGGAGGTGTGCATGTGTGAAATAGCAAAGCTGTATTGGTAATAGGACATGAGATACAGGTCAGGTTAAAGTTTTTTAAACAGTAGGTCAAAATTCAAGGTCACAAGATCAAAGGTCGTGGTCAAATACGAACGGTGTTGGTAGGAGGTGTCCATGTGTGAAATATCAAGGCTATATGTGTAATAGGGCATAAGATATAGGCAAGGTTAAAGTTTTTAGGCTAGGTTAAAGTTTTTTAAAAGTAGGTCAAACTCCAATGTCAAGGTCACAAGGTCACAGGTCATGGTCTCAAATGAAAGGTCTTGGTTAGAAGTATCCTCAGGTATAATATCAATGCTGTATCTGTAATAGCTTTATCAATTTCATTAAACTATAGTATGTAGCAGCTACCAAATTTACTGATTAGGAAAGGGTTAAAACAATATTGTATGGTTGCAAAATTAGGTTAAATGCAGACCTACACTAGCTATGCATGTACTGTACACATAATCATTAACCCTCTCGCATTTTGGCATACGGAAAAACTGTTTCAGATGATAAAATTAGCATTTCGTCGTTGTAAATGCAATACCGGTATCTCGTATCTCGGTTTTTGGAAAATTTTAAAGGGGAGAGAAAAAAGTGTAATAACTGCAATGTTTTACTTGAAATTGTTCACAAATAATGTGTCATTAATACTGATCAGTAAAATATCTCAAAACCTGCGAGAATTGTCTAAACTGGGCACACAAGTCTCACGAATCGACATAGGAGGTTTTGCATCTACACCGACGATTTGTATTATAATATAACCCAGATGATATTGAGGCAAAAGAGGAAAATGTTGATCATCAGCATTTTCTTCTTTCGCCTCGATGTTTTCCCAAGCCTTTTCTACTAGTGACGTCAAAACAAGTTTTTGTTTTGGAAAGGATCAACACACTATTAATCATAAATGAATCGAGATCTGAAAAAATGAGCCCAGTAGCATTTGAAACCACGCATTAACAGCATTATTGAAAATTATCGAAAATGTTATTATTAATGTTCAACGTGAATCCCCATGGTACTTAATCGTTTCAATCTTGAGAGGGGATTTTACATAATTGAGCCGGGATCTGGAAAAACGTCCCAACCCAGCAAGAACTTCATCGAGCCGATATAAGTTGTAAGTTGGAATATCGGCTCGTTTTGCCGGTATCAGACCGATGTCGGGTCGATGTCAGATTGAAATCTGAATTTTCTACTTTTTCTCGAATAACGTGCCAACGCCAGGCCTATATCGGGCCTATCATGAATATCGGGCGGACAGCGTTTATTGTTACAGAGCCGACGTCGGGCTGATAATTCTGTGAATATCTGGCCGATATCGGACCGATTATGAATTATCGGGTGGATAGCGTTTGGTGTTACAGAGCCGATATCGGGCCCTATTTCCAGAAAAGATAGTGCAGTCTGACTGGGATCCATACTGATCTCTTATGTTTGCTACAGATAATGAAGAAGATATTGGAGAACAACATGGTTCTTGATCAGACTGCGTGTATACGCAGGCTGATCTGGAACCATAATACACTCAAAAGCCTTATTAGAGCTGATCCCAGAACCTGGCTCATATCTTATGCAGGGCTTTTTTAGGATTGGGGGAAGACAAAGTACGCTGGAAGAAAGGGGAAAATCACATGTGACATCCTGGTTTTGGGGAAAATTGTATGATATAGGACAAGTACACTTGATAGTTATACCCACGACTTTAGACTTGACAATCAGCAGGGCTAGTTTATAAAGCTGCAGCAGTTGTGGAAATGTTTCCTTGTTATTTGATTTGGGTTTTTAGTATGATTTTTGAAAATATGTCTTGGGAAAGTTTAATCTTTTGGGAAAAAGTGCATTATTTCTGGAGGGGAAGACGCTGGTAACCAGTGTCACTTTCTTAAGGGGAAAAACCCTGTCATATCTTATGTAATCTGATAATTATACAAGATGTTGCTCGACTTACACAAAACCATTTCTATTCATTAACAACAATTCAAACTTAACGAAGCATACAATGCATTAACCCATTTTAACCCTTTCCCAAACCAGACCTGGTTTTGACGTTCCTATTATGAAAGGCTTTGGAAAACATTGAGACAAAAGAAGAAAATGCTGAAAATCAGCATTTTCTCCTCTTGCCTCAATATTTTCATGGCTAGGTTATACACGAACCCTGTCCGTATTGGCACCCATTTTGTCGTCTGCAGCAGCTTTCAAATTGAACCATCCTAACATTTTGTCGTTTGGGAAATGCTTTTAAAAGTTTAAAAGTGTATAGTCTGGTCACAATATGATGACACATGTTTACAAAATTTACCTATGTAAACAACACACTATTGGGCTCTGTTATAGCTCACGATAACTGACCTGGCAGAGCAGCCCTAGCCAATAGGCTAGGATGCTCTGTCAGGTCATTTATCGTGAGGTATATAGGCTTATATAAAACAACCTTAATTTCGCTTCTTATATTGTTGGCGCAAGATCGTATGGCACATGTTTACATTTTGTCCAAGTGTAAACAAAACAGTGTTATATAAAAGATGAATAATTTTTTATAAGTGGCGACGTGGACATGTTGACAATTTAGGTACAGTGATAGAGCGGTCTGTTCACTGTTCAGAGTTTTCTGCGTTTTATCGAACAATGTTTTGTTTACATTTGAACAAAACGTAAACATGTGCCATACGATCTTGTACCAACAATAGGTGTCTTACACCTACAAGATTCGAACCAACATAAACAAATTTGTGCTGGAAATTAGACACGTTTTTCCCGTGTTTGCATTATGTAGAATTTGTAAACATGTGTTATAATATCATGACTGGACTATACATTTGTAATGTTAGATCCTATTGTCCACCCAAATTTACCAGGGACAACTTAATTTTCGTGCGCAAAGTCCGTTAGTTGAGCGTCTTAACAAAACATTGCCGAAGTGGGGTCATTACATATGCAGATGTCCAGGGTTAATCTTGCTGGACAATATTAGTCTAACCCTGTGTTGTTATTTACTAGTAATAATATTTCATTTAGTATTTCCAAAAGAAACAAACAAATACTCTTTCATTCAATTTGAAAGATGTTGGCGACAAGAACATTAAAATTAATAATTGAAGAATTTGTGTATGCCTATATTTCATATTGCTTTTTGCCTAGGCTTTAAGCTTTTTGCTTAATTTTACATATTGCCGCTAACAAATACATTCGGATTAAAGATATTGAGACCAAAAGGAGAAAACGTTGGGTTTTTTAGCATTTTCTCCTTTGTCTCATTGTTTTAAAAAAATCTTTAATGTTAAGGACGTCATTACCAGATCATGCTTGTACACGTGAAAGCGTTTAACTAGATATATACCTATAGCACTTTCCCAAACAAGACATGGTTTTGACGTCCCTAAGAAGGTTTGGAAAAACATTGAGGCAAAAGAAGAAAACGCTGACAATCAGCATTTTCATCTTTAGTCTCAATAATTTCCTGGCTACATTGTACACAGGCCATGTCTTAATTGCCATATTTTGTTGACTGCAGCAGATTTCAAATTAGACCACCGTAAATTTTTGCTGTTTTGGAAAGGGATAGTCTGATGTTCATGCAACCGTTTTGATTTTGAGACGGAATTTGTATACATTGATCAATACAACTTGTTGGTCGATTTACACTGAAACCCTTTTCCTATTCATTGAAACAAGTTAAGACAAACATAGCTAAACGCTGCTTTTCATCTGAAATCTCGAAACTGCGGAAACGATGCTTTTTTAACGAAAGCAACGAAATCATGTAAAACTTAGGCTGACCTGCGACGTTTCTGTTTGCTATTTCTATAACCGTGCCTTTTTCTTTTAAAAACGCACCTTTATAACCCAAGTTTATGGTATTTATTGCTGAAAATATACCTTGTATTCTAGACCCGGAAGTCTTCTTAACCCTTTCCCAAACAGCAAAATAACCCTCTCCCAAACAGCAAAATAACCCTCTCTCAAACAGCAAAATGGACTAACTAATTTGGAACCTGCTGCGGATGGCGAAATGGGTGTCGATCTGTGTGGATCTGAACTTTTATAAACCATAAAAAAATATCAGGACAAATGGAGAAAATGCTGGTTCTCAACATTTTCTCCTTTTGCCTCAATGTTTTCCCAAGCATATTCACCCAGAGATATAAAACCAGGTCTTGTTTGGAAAACGGTTAAAGGGTATAAAAGGTCAGACCCATATACGGTCTGAACAAGACCATGTGTGTTATGAGTATGGAAATAACTCAGTTATAAAAAGTCCTGATACAGAAAGATGGATTAGAAACTATTGAGAGAAAAGAAGAATACCACGATAACCAACAGTTACTCATTTTCCCTTCTCCCTTTTCTCTAAAGGCACTGCATTTGAGCCAAGATCATTTTTTTTTATCTGAAACACCTCCTAATTTCGACCAAACCTATTCTTCGTCATTTGACAGTAACCCTTTCCCAAACAAGACCTGGTTTTGAAGTCCCTAGTAGATATGGCTTGGGAAAACAATGGAACAAAAGAAGAAACAGCTGATAACCAGCAGTTTCTCCTTTTGTCTCAATATTTTCTATGCCATATTTTACACTAATTCCATCTTCAATAACTTCAATCTTGTCATTTTTGGCAGTTTTTGAAGTGGATCACTCTAAAATTTAGACGTTTGGGAAAGGGTTAAACCCATTGCCAAACGACAAAATATTAAGGTGGTCCAAACTAAAAAAAAAGTTGCAGATGACAATTTCAATAGAAAGTAATTTAAATTCTTTGGTCATTTTGTAAAACATATTGTAGGAAATGAAGAAATTGCTTGTCACAAGCATTTTCTGCATTTTCCACAATTTTTTCCAGAGTCAGTTTCTTATGGGAGGGGGTAAAAACGTGTCACTGTGTAGTAATGTGTTAGGGAAAGGGTGGGTATGACTAGAATACGAATATGACTTTTTCGGCGAATATAGGCGAATATAGGCGAATATAGGCGAATATGACTTTCGAAAATTGTATACAACTCTACAAAAACTGTCATAAAATGATTTTTTACTAATGTATGCACTTGTTTATGATAAAAGTGCAGATTGAAAGTAAAAATATGAAAAAAAGATCTTAATTAAATAGGCTACGATTTTTAATGATTTTGCGAATATAGGCGAATATGACTTTCGGAAAATGTAAGACCCGCCAAAAGCTGTTCAAATAATTTAAATGATATTCTACGAATGTATGCACTTGTTTATGATAAAAAGGCAAATTGGAAATAAAAATATGAAGAAAAAAATCTTAGCTAAATACGATTTTTAATGTTTTTTTGATAATATTAGCTGTATATTAGGCGAATATAGGCGAATATGACTTTCGAAAACTGTATGTAAACAACTCTACAAAAGCTGTCATAAAACAATTTAAATGTTTTTTTACTAATGTATGCACTTGTTTATGATAAAAGTGCAGATTGGAAGTAAAAATATGAAAAAAATCTTAGTTAGTCTAGATACGATTTTTTTAAATGATTTTGCTTAGCTAATATTAAGCGAATATAGGCGAATATGACTTTCGAAAATTGTATACAACTCTACAAAAGCTGTCATAAAACAATTTAAATGATTTTTTACTAATGTGTGCACTTGTTTATGATAAAAGTGCAAATTGGAAGTAAAAATATGAAAAAAAAATCTTAGTCAACTACGATTTTTAATGATTTTGATTGGCTAATATTAGGCGAATATGACATTCGTAAAATGTAAGACCCGACAAAAGATGTTGAAAAAACAATTTAAATGATTTTTTACGAATGTATGCACTTGTTTATTTTAAATTGCAAATTGAAAGTAAAACAAAATGAAGAAAATATTCTTAATTAAATTCTCATTAATCAATAATTAATGTTAGTTTTTGGCGTATATGACTGTTTGACAAGCACTGTATTCTATATAAGCTAATGTAAAACAATTAATTTCATAGTTTTCTTACTAGGTCTATGTGAACGAGTTTATAATGAAAACGTTCAACTAAAAAAGAACATTATGGAAAATTATTATGAATGAGCCAGGATTTTTAAAATTGTCCCTTGTGACAGTTGCGACCAACATGGATACGGAGTCCGATCTGTACCCATGTTGCTAATCTCTAATAGCAACATTCGACGAGAAGACTGAACCCTGATTAGAGTACATTCAATTCAAATCTGATTAAAAATCCATTGAATAAACAGTTCCCATCTCCAGTTGTTTTCAAAGCCAACATGCGTGAAACGCAATACTCTCCTACGATGGCGTTCGCATCAAGATTGTGTTGATGGGTTTCGAAATCACTATGTAGATGTTCATCTGGGTAGACCATGTTTTAGGTTAGAATACTTTCCCGTTAGACTGCTGTTGGTAGCTGTTGCGAAGTCGCAAAATGGCTTTCTTGTAATCAAACTCCCCGGTATCTTTTGAACGACATGACACGCTAACACAGGCAAGAGAGCTTTCTTTCCAAATCCTCTGATTTGTTTTCTTGATGTTTTCGCATGTGTAGTGAAACCATCGATGACAGGACTGAAATAATTGGTTACCTTATTTTACCAGGACCTACAGACTAGATGCTCTGGGAATATATAGACACATGCGCGAGTCCAAAAGGAGACCCACAAATTATAATAAATACTTATGTATTTTTAGGATTTTGTCATGTGTCAGTCATTGGCCCAATCATTTGCACATGACAAAATTCCTTAAAAGTAAATGGAGTTTGGGCTCATGGAAACATGACCCCTCCGAGAGGCAGAGAGTTATTTCAGTAAAATTTTCTTCATTTTTCTTCTCAGTATTAATTTTGTCGCCTGCAACCGCTCTTAAATTAGATCATTGGAAGACTATGTCGTTTGGGAAAGGGTTAAATGGGATTCTTATCGTTTATCAGGTGCATTATCACTCGCGTCTTAATTACGCACCAGGTAGTTAATGACATCAATTACATTGTAATGCATAAAGTGCATCTGCTACGATAGGAAAATTGACATGGAAGAACCGACAATATTAATTACGACTATTTCTGTATTATGAGGTTATTACTTACTGCATTTGTATATTCATGAATTACGTATTGTATTCAAAGTAGGTTCTCAAGAATGCTTCATCTAAACAGAGAATAGAGAACGGCTGCATTTTCAAGGACATGATAACAAGCCGTAAATTCTCTGAAAACAGGTGTCATGTTGCGAGCACATGTTAATGAGTCGTTTATGACTTCCTACGAATCAACAAAAAGGTTATCATCCATTGTCAATATAATTATTTTCGTTAGTTCCCTTATTTTGACTTTGTTTCTTCCTTTAATTAATGTTTCTTTCTTTGTTTATGAAATATCAATTTTTCCTTTTATTTTTGACAGATTTTACACGGGTTCTAAATTTCTTTTTCGTTCAGCATTTTATGATCGTATATTGAGTAAGAAATACAATTTTAAAAATTGAATGGCTAATGTCGATATCCACTTGTTTTTATGGTCATTTTTGCTCAAATACGCCAATAATATTCGCTCATTAATTGCCACTTTTTACAGTCATTTTCCATAATTTTAGCGTTTTCATTTTTAATTCATTTATATTATAGCTTTTATCATATTTGAACTGTGGTTGAAAAAGTTATATTCGCCAAAAATATAATTCATTAGTTCATAGTTTATCAAGATAATTATTTTCCATATATTTTTTTTAATTTCACACCTTTATCATAAACACGTACATGTAGTATATATATGCGTCTAGGAAAATCATTTGAAATGGTTGTTAACAGCGGTATGGTGACTTAGTCTTTCATATATCTAAAAAACTGTAAAAAGTCAAATTCGCCCATATTCGCCTATATTCGCAGAGTCATATTCGGTCATATACGTCAATACTATTCGCTCTTTAATTAACATTTTTAATTCTTTTTTTTTTTCATGTTTTCTTTTTTCTTTCATTTGGCATTTTCAAAATTAACTCGTTTATGTAGAAATAAGTGAAATTATTAATTGATAGCAAATACAGACTTCAGTGGTTGAAAAAGTAATCCGCTTATATTAGCCAAGCAAATTAATAAAAATTGTATTTGATTGAGATTTTGTCATATCTTTACTTTCTTTTTACACCTTTATCATAAAAAGTACATACAAAATTTGAATAGTTTTTAAAAGCTTTTGTAACAATTTACGAAAGTCATATTCGCCTATATTCGCCGAGTCATATTCGCTCATACACTCCAATAATGTTCACTCATTAATTATCATTTTTGATTCATTTTCCATAATTTTATTTTTTTTTCATTTTGGCGTTTCCAAGGCTAATTCGTTCTTGTAGAAATCAGTGAAATTAATAAGGGATAGCAAATATCAACTTTAGTGGTTGAAAAAGTAATCCGCTTATATTAGCCGAGCAAAATCATTAAAAATCGTATTTAATTAAGATTTCTTTTCATATTTTTACTTTCATTTTGCATTTATTTCATAAACAAGGCCATACATTCGTAAAAACTCTTTAAATTGTATTTTAAATGCTTTTGTCGAGTTTTACAATTTTCGAAAGTCGTATTCGCCTATATTCGCCTATATTCGCCAAAAAAGTCATATCCGTATTCTAGTCATACCGGGAAAGGGTTACTACATTTAATGGCGTCTGGCAATGCAACATGATGCTCGATTTACATTTAACCCTTTCCCAAACGGCAACATTTTAGGGTGATCCACTTCAAAAACAGTCAGAAATGACAAAATGGATGTTATTAAAGATAGGATTTGTGTGGGATATAGCACAGAAAATATTGAGGCAAAAAGAGAAACTGCTGGTTATCAGCAGTTTCTTCTTTTGCCTCAATGCTTTCCCATACCTTTCTTATCAGGGATGTCAAAACCAGGTCTTGTTTGAGAAAGGGTTATCCCCTTCTCCCCATTGAAAACGGATACGAACGTAACCCTTTATCAAACGGCAAAAAGGTGTGTCCAATATGAAAGCACTCGCGAAAGTTACTACAAACGACAAATTGGGTAGAACTATTTTTGTAAACAAAATACTGTAGAAACTGCTCAGACAAATGAAGAAAGTGGTAATAATAAGCATTTTCTCAATGAATTCCATGTCCTTTCATAAGACAAAGGGACGTCAAAATTAGGCCGATTTAAGAATTTAATTAAACATTTGTGTTGCATGAATCTTGTTTTAGAGTCCTCAGAACTGCAGAACGGTAAATGTTCTATTTCCACCAAAAATATCTCAAACCAAACCCTGTAACGTCGGTATCCCAAAAGAGAGACTTTTAATATGAGTACAAAGGGGTTAATTGATGCACATTTGAGTGACACAGGGTCGTGAAAAGGGCCCTTAAAATTGCTTTCGAGACCAAACATAGATCTAGAGCAACCTCTACTACGCACGGTCTGATCAAGACCCATGTTCCCATGTCTTCGTTAAGAGCTAAATCGTACCGAGAAAAAGGATGAATTGACAATTATTGTGTGCTAAAAATAGACTTACCTGTAAAGATTGACAGTGCTTTTTGTTATTTTTTTCTTTTTATTTAAATATGAATCTTGTAGCTTCCATCAAACTGTAGTTATACGAGGTTTTGGTATTACACCAACGATATACTTCTGTTTGTCCGAAATTACGTCACGATTTGCTAAATAAAGTCGATCCCTATTCCAAGATATATGCACTGGACAACAGTTTAAATCATCTTAGATCCGACAAGAGTAATTAATAGGGAACGATTTCATCTAGTTAACCGTGACCTAATTTCGGACATACATATAATATCTCGTCGGAATTGTTATAAAATCTCGTAAGTACGGCTTGAATCAAACCGTAGTTACGAGATATTATTACAACACCAACAGGTTATCAAAACATAATTATAAACCATGTCTATTTGTAGCACAAAATTCATTGCCATTAACCTAATTGCTCATTACTAGCAAAGATTTTGCTTTATCAGTCTAGCTATCATGATAGGAAACTAACCCTTTACCGAACCACGCATATTATTGACCCCTGTTTGAATTCAAAGGAGTTACGGATATAAAATTTTTATTTTGATTGACATCAATAAAAAATTTTCAGGAGGATGGAAAATGTTGAAGAAACGGGAGAAAATGCTGCTTATCAACATTTTCTTCTTTTTTTGTTAATTGTTCCAAATTAACATTTGAGTTCAGCAAAAAGCTTCATCGTATGGGGAAGGGATAATGATAGCTTCGTATATTATCATAATTAAGCTTATAGCCAAAGGCATTGAACTTGATGTGATTCGGTACATAGGCCTTCATTTATACATGCAGTATAGGCCTATATCATGCTTTGAAGTTTCTAAGAAATGTTCGGGCAAACATAGAGAACAAAGAAGAAATACTGAATACAAGTGTTTTATCTTGGTGGTGGATATTATTAACAATTGCAGCACCCAATTAAACAATTTTTGACGACAAAACAAATATGTTGGCTGGTGGACAACAACTTTTTTCATAATGATGCTTAAAAGATCGTTCGACATCAGCAAATCCTCTGCGTTTTTCTGAATTCTCTGCTTCAAACCCCTTTTTTTCAAATCGGTCATACATTATAACAATTATTGAAAAAAATATTGAAAATGCAGTGCCACGTGATTCCGTGTCGTGACTCTGACAACAGTGAACTCTGCTCCTACACAAGCTTTGGTATTTTTGAACGATTTTAATTGTCGGTTTAGGATTTAATGAAAATTCTCTCTTAGAATACCACCCTTTCATAAACTACGAAGTTGTAGGCCAGTCCACAATCAAATACGAAAAGCTGTTACAGACTGCCTTATCGATTATCATGTTTTACATTGAACTCCGAGTACAATATAGATAGGAAAATATTTCAACAATAGAAGAAAATGCTGGTTATCAGCATTTTCCCCATTTGCCTAAATGTTTTCCAAACCTTTTCTAACTTTTACGGACGTGAAAACCAGACCCTGTTTGGGAAAGGGCTAATGTCAACTACTAGTAGGCTATTTACGAATAATCTTATCTAAAAGAATGTTTTAAAAATGTCATATTTTCTTAAAGTGACATTTCACATTTATTTCATTTTTTAAAAGTATGTCTTGATGCAAAGATTTATTATTCTACTGCGTAGAAATGCTATCAGTTTTTTGAAGTTGTTATTTATAAGCGAAAACTGCGCCCTTAAAGTTGAGACAGAAATGATAAATTCTATATAAAACTGAACTGTTGTCCACAACAATTTGCTTAATTTTGGCACAAAAATATATATTTCTCGTAAACGGTTCAATATTTTGGCTTGAAATTTTAAGAATTTCCATAAGAAAACATGCTCTTTCAGATAGAATGAATGTAAAATTTATGTAAAAATAATCATGAAATGTCACTTTAAAAGAAATACGTGGATACAAAAATAAATCGAACGTGGCCACTTTGATTACTAGACATCAAGCGTCAACGGCGCATCAGAATTCTTTTTCCTCACATGAAACATTTTCGTACATTTTTAATCGAGACATAAAATAAAGCAACATAGCTAGCATCAAAAGTAACACATTGTCCAACGAAAGAAAAGAAACGCACATTTTACCATGAAAATATATTAAGACGAATTACTTATAAAAGGTTAAAACACCAAATTTTACCTTATTTAGGTATAAACTCCATGTTTGTATGACGTCATATGTCCTTTGTTCGTGTGTATTTCACAAAAGCTGCTGAATGAAACTAACATCGCCCGTCAGTCACCGCGAAACTAACATTTTGACAACCTCGCGGGGTTTTCCGGGCTGACTCAAACTCCTTTTACCCTTTACCCACAGGTGAAATTTTTGTCTAGTCCAATTTGACAAAAAGTTGCCGACAAAATAACAAATGACAACTGTTAGAAAACCCGTATAGTCTAGAACATTGAATTGGCCATCAGCAGTTTCTTCTTTTCTCCCAATGTTTTCCTAAACCAAGTCTAACTAGGGACATCAAAACTAGTATATCTTGTTTAGGAAAGGATTTACATGCTACAGTTCTGGCCTGTTGAAATCACCAAGTGAGTTTAAATCCCTTTCCCAAACAAGGCCTGGTTTTGACGTCCTTAATAGAACAAGCTTTGGAAAACATTGAAAGAAAAGAAGAAACTGCTGATAACCAGCAGTTTCTCCTTTTGCCTCAATATTTTCTGTGATATTTTGAACAGAAATCTTTCTCAGCTTCCAAATTGGACCACCCTAAAATTTTGCCGTTCGGGAAGGAGTTAAATCCCTTTCCCAAAAACGTAACATTTTCTGGGTAATCATGTTTGAAAGCTGCTCAAGACAATAAAATGCATTTATTTTTCAAAGAATTCAGGTAAAACATAGCACAGAAAATATTGAGGGAAAAGGAGAAACTGCTTGTTATCAGCAGTTTCTTCTTTTGTCTCAATGTTTTCGAAGCCTTTTTGCTGAGGACGTCAAGGCCGGGTCTGGTCAATGATAAACATCAAGATACGCGTATGCTTTTTTCGCTTTGGATTTTTTCATTTTACGATTGCATTTTGTGAAGACTTATCAGGATAAAAGCTGCTCCATTACTAAGGGAATTAATATTAGTGTCTAGTATGATAATCTTGTATGATAATCAATTTTGAATTTTGAAATAGAATGTATCTAATCAACTTCGTGTATTGTAAAGGTAAGAACGTAGAAAATCAAGCACTTGCTGATAACATAATCTCGATCATTTTCAACTAAAACCTCGTAACTGCAGCTTGTTTTAAGCTGCAGTTGGGATGTTTTTGTTCATAAGCAACGATATAAGGCTTACAAATCAAAAAGGTTGCGTCAAATATTACTGATAACATGTACTTACGACAATCAACTAAATCAATATAGAACGTAGTTTGCGGTTGAGAATAATCATTGCGGAAGGAACATTTACAATGACAAGTTTACAATAGCGATGAATTGTGCGCTAAAAATAGAATTGGTTTGCCGTTATGTTTTGATAAACTGTCGGTGTTTTTATACAATCTCGTAACTACGGCTTGACTCAAGCCGTAGTTACGGGATTTTATAACAACACCCACGATATATTATTGTTTGTCCGAATATTACGTCACTGTTTACTTGATAAAATCGTCCCCTATTCACGATCACGTTCGGGAAGTCACTTGATAATACAACAATTTCAGAAATTTGTCAAAACTTCAGATAATACTTGATAAATTTAAATCATGCTTAAAGTAGAGAAGGTCCTAAAAACGGAATCAGTTGGATGTGTAGGCTAATATATTAATGTTTCTATGTTTTAAAGTAGGCCTACCGTTAAATGCAATATCGCCTGTTTTTTGTAACAACGGAAATAATTGAGCGTGCTCAGGTTTCCGAGGAATATTCTGAACAAATTTTGTGAAAATGTTTCTAAATTGTATGAAGAGTTGGCAAAAATCCAACAAAAGTCAAACATTCAAAATTTGAGAGCAATGAAAATTACTTGAAATCGTCTTTTCGCACCATACATATTTCGTTCCATAACTGGTCACATAGCCCATTACCGAAGTCTTACATTAAAGGGACATTTCATTCCGATTTCAAATTTTTAAAGTATGTCTTGATGCCAAGATTGGGTATTCTAATGAGTATAAATACTATTAATTTTTTTTATTTGTTGCCAGTAAGCGAGATACACGCATCTTAAGTTGAGACATAATCGATAAATTGCATATAAATCCGAACTGTTGTCCACAACAATTTGTTCAATTTTAACACAAAAATATAAATTTCTCGTAAACGGTGCAATATTTTGGCTTGAAATTTTCAGAATTTTCATAAGGAAATGTGCTCTTTCAGATAAAAATAAAAGTAATATTTATTACAAAAAATTCTGAAATGTCACTTTAAGAATTTACAGAACATGATAGATCTTTACAAACGACACATGATGAAAAAAGTTATTGACGATCGAACAAAATTTTGTTCTATCGCCAATCACTTTTTCATCAGGTGCTATTTAAAAGATCTACCACTTGCAGAAAAATCTCTGGCGTTGTCCAGCTCTCTGTGCCAGTTTTATAAATGTAACATTATCGAAAACGATGTGTCACGTGATTTCCCCCCCGTAAACGATGTTTTGCTGTGGTAAACGTAAAGCTATCCCTGATCATTACTGTATGACCGAAGGTTGACCCTTTACACCGCCCTGCAAGGAAGTACTTCTAATCCTTTCCCAAACTGTAAATCTTTGAATTTGTACAGCCCAGAAGCTGCTGATGCTGAAATTATGTTCAGACAATATTGAGACAAAATGAGAAACTGTAGATAATTATCAATGACTTCTTTTACTTGGTTGTTTTCATAAGTTTTTTTTTATAAGGGATTTGATAAGCAAAAATTTGTTTGGTATAGGGTTCAGATAATTAGCATTTGATCGCAGCCTCATTACAGCGTTGACGTTTATATAGCGCGCCTTGGGATAATGGGACCTATCGATAATGTGTTGGAGAAAATACTGTGGGGAATCACGTGCAAATAACTGCAGAAGACATTCAACAATTCACGGATTTTCTGCATTTTTGGTAGATTGTTTTTAATAGAATTGGCCGATAATTTTTTTTGGCGACAACGTTAAGTTTGATCAGATTTTAAAGATTTACTACACCCAGCAAAATTCCTGGCGTTTTTTTTCATCATCCCTACTTCAAACCGAATTAAAATCTGCCATGCATTAACATAATTATTGAAGACTTTTTGTACTATCAACTGTATTGAAAGAAAGTGAGACTTTTTATGTCGACGTCGTATAAATAGAGATTTACGGATTAGTACGAAATGGAATACGAAATGGAAATGGAAATGAAATTAGGGGGATGTATCAGGATACTTGGAATATGGTGGCAGGTCACTCATATTTGCCTCTATGTAATTCTATGGAAAATCCAGTTTTTCATAGTGTCAAACTTTGAATTAAAAAAACAAAAACAAAAAAAAAACATCCAAAACTGGATTTGACGCCCCTATTAGAAAACGCATGGAAGATGATTGTATTTGTTTATCTTATATGCAATCAGCTATGAATTGTTAAAATTTGATGCCGAATAAAATTAAATTGAGTTGAATTAGGACAAGATAATGAAATGCTGATAACCACAAGAAAGACATGATCTAAAGGTCCCTCATAGAAAATGCATAGAAAAACATCAGGACGAAAGAATAAAATGCTAATAACCACAAATCATATCTCTATCAACATCAAATTTGTTGTCTGTAGCAGCTTTCATTATAGACGGCCCAAATATTCTGTCTCTTTCGAAAGGGTAAGTATTTGAAAAAATGAAATGTATTTATTTCATTTTAAGGAGCACTGTACGTAGTAGCAATGGTCTGTGAAAAGTATCTGAGATAAATTTGTCAATAAGTCATCTAAACTGGCACGATTTAAAAACGCAAAAAGTACTTTAACAGATTGTTTCTACTAGATCTGCATAATGGAGGCGTTTTTGTTGTCTGAATGGACGTCCGTTTATGCCCAAATGTGATGAGGTTGAGTGGCACCAAGCAGGACGACGACAACGAATATTGGGTTCTCACAGGCGATTTAATACCGTGTCACGATGTATCGGCCACCCTCCATTACCAACCATAGCATTTGCTGTAGACTGATCCGTCATAAATCTGTTGTGTAAGTGACTTTAACGTATATAATTGTCTTGACGTACAGTTATTACACGCGGCTGACCAGGACGTGGGTGGTCTGCATTTGTTCTCTGGTCGTTTACACGTCTCAGTAACCTTGAAAACGCTACCTCGGCTACATTAAAACGTCTAGCTACCTACGTTTGCGAAACAATGCCGGTCAAAAGCCCCAAAACAAGTTAGTTTACAGAAGACACTACAAGATCGCTGGGTTGTGAGGGGTATACGTTGTCTTATGCATGTCCCCAAAATATGGTTCCGATCGAGGCTGCAGGTAAATAATGGTTAATAAAAATGTCTTGCGTTTTTAAATCGTGCTAGTTTACAATAAAGAGAGCTACATAGCTACCGGGTGGAATAGTTATACCCCCCCCCCCCACACACACACACACTCAAACACATACGAAGCAGAGAGTGGTATTACCGTATAACGCTGCTTTTCTTCGAAAACCCCGTATTTGCAGCTTGTTTTAAGCCACAGATACAAGGTTTTCGCAGAAAAGCGACGATTATCATCTCGCAATATTTGTCCGTCCGTCTGTAGACCATTTTTTATTTCCGTGCCCTTTCTCAAGAATCGTTTGACCTAGGTCCATGAAACTTTATGTATGTTATAATTGTCCCAAGGAGAAACCATATTGCTTTTGATCACATAGCACTTTTTTTTCAGTAACAAAGCACAGTGGGGGCGCAAATGTCCGATTGGCCACAGTTTTAGGGTAGTCCGAGTCAAAAGGTGTTGCATAAAACTTGAAATTCTTGCCAAGGCCGAATATTGCATTAAACAGCAAAGTAAATATTGAGCAGAAAGGAGAAAATGTTGGTTGTAAGCAATTACTTCTTCTCTCTCAATGTTATTTTGTAATAAGTGTAAATTTAATGTACTGTGATTTTTTTTATATTGACCCACATTTACAACACAAACTTAATTTTGTGAATATTTTTGTACATGCAAATACTTTTCAATTTTATTCTTCTAAAAATCCCCCCATGCACGCCTAAATTAATATGACATTAACTTGTTTATTTTTGCCGTGCTTCACCAGTGATCTCCGGAGTCGGAGTTCAAACTCATTAATTTGATGCAGCAACTGCAACTCTAAGTCATTGCCCACTACCGATAGTGATCGGCGTTACCAACAAATTTACAAAATGTATACTCGGTAAGATTTTAGACAAGATGAATATTTTAGACATTTTTACTCGAAGTGCCTAAATTTGGTATTCAAGCCAGAGGATTGGTCTTTGAACCGGCCAAAACTGTGGTGTTATTTGCTGCCATAGTCCGTAAGTTTAGCGCGGTTTGTCAACCATGCCTAGATTACGCAATGTAAGACAAAAAATCTGCCAAGTAACGACTTTTTTACCAGCAACAAATTCGAATTAATCTATATCAAAACTTGCCCTTTTCCGTTAGGCAAGCACGAGTTATTCCCTTTTTCAGAGCGATTGGCTTTTTTCGACCCATCCATAGCTGGGTAGCTACTAAGGCTCAGGAACCTCTCATCTCTCACGGAACGGATCATTTTCAGCAACACAAATGGCAACCGTAACAATCGGGAATGTCAGTGTCCAATCATTGTCCAGACTGACTTCGGGAGTGGAGATCAGAGTCGGTCATATACTAGACACAGACATAGTCAGATCTTCGGATATAATTGTGTCAAGTACATCGAGGATGGCTGAACCCGCCAGTAGACGGATTTGTTCAGCGACGAATCACGCTTCACATCTTAAAAAATCAAAGGACGGACACGAATCGGTCAGAGCTCTACCCTGGCGTTATCGAAGTCGACACTTTTCCGTCAATGGTCGGTCATGGTTAAGGGCAGTGTCAAACATCATGAAAGGCACAACTCGTCGTAATTTCGTAATTGACACAAGAGGTGGATAACCCTCTTCTGATGTTAATTTATTTAAAAATACACCTTTCTGTGACGTGAAGTTTAGCTCTTCTTCTGTGAATGAGATTTATTTCTGTACAGATATCATCTGCAGTTTGTATATGATCCAAATATTGGCTGCTGAAATTTCTTTTCTTTCGATGAAATGATAAATGTGATATACAAAATTAAACAAATATTTGCCTTTGAAGTGTATTTAAGCACATATATTCCATTTTTTTTCTATTATCAAAAGAGAATACCGGTACATAAAAAGAAAAAAAAGAGAAAAGACAACGTGGGATTTGAACCCACCACCTCCGAATTAAGACACGTTCACTCAACACAGAAATAGGGGAACCATCATCACGTATGCTGAGATGCTCCCTCCCCCCCTAAAATTTATCTCGGTTTCGTATTCGTACTCCATTTCGTACTAATTCGTAAATCTCTAATACTACCCGTGTCGATGTGTAAACTATAGAAAAGGCTTGGGAAAACATCGATGCAACTCTTCTTGCAACTCTTCTTTTGTCTCAATAATTTCTCAGCGAAAGTGTATGTAGATCGCTTATTCATGCTATTTTTGTTTTCGTCGTCCGTTTGGGAAAGGGTTGATACTTTTAATCCTGTCTCCAACGTAAATCAAAGTACTGATAGTACTGAAGGTCGGGAAACAGAGGATTCGAAATACAGTAAATGGTCAATTTTCTTAAATTTACATTGAATTCGTAAAATATTCTCAATGTTGTTATCTGATTGCACATTGAAATTAATCCTTATACTCTTATTCCCGAGTTAACATAAGCAAAAAATTGATATTTCTAGAAAAGAAATCATAGGAGACGAAAGGGTAATTTTCAACAATATAGATCTACTCCATTACACGGTCCGCCGCGATATGACCCTAGAAGTTGAAAACTGCGTAAAACCCCAATAAACCAAATCCATTACACGATGTCGTATTTTTTCGGGTGATGTCGTAAACATTCGGTGATGGAAAGTGTCGATTTCTTTATACCCGTAACGTGTCCGTGTTGAACGGGTAACCGTATGTTAAAAATATTTACGGCGTCGTCAGAAAAGATCCGACGTCGCATGAATCTCATTACGGATGGACTGCCTTAATGAATTGTCTGGGTTAACAGTTTGTAAAACATTATATCATTTTGATATCCATTATAACAAGGTTTGAGGATACATTGTGGCAAAACGAAAACATTTTGATATTCAACATTTTTTCTTTGTCTCAATCTGTCTTTCAACAATTCTTCAGCTAAACTTTACATTAATATTTATCTAAATTATCAACACAAACTTGACATTACATGTAGCAACAGTATTCCGTTTTTTATACAGGCCCGTAGGCACAGGTGGGGCTTAGGGATGGGATAAGCCCCAAATGTTGGCCAAAAATATCGAATTTTCCTCATTTTACATAGAAAATTGAAGAAAAGGCCAATAAGCCCTTAAGATGTTCAGACATTAACCCGGACATAGTTTTGAGCCCTTCCCCTTATCAAATTGCTTCCTACGGGCCTGAGAGCAGTTTTACATTCTACTGCTTAGGAAAGGTTAAACTTTGCACGATGAAAAATATTAATATTATGACGGGAAAATTTCTGAGCAAAATTCAGAATCAGGAATGAAGTTAAATTTAATATGGTTCACAAAAGTGGCATGAGAACTGACCAGATTTAGATAATCAAATTTACAATATAGCACATTGTAAATAATGGTAAAGGTTAGACCACAAACATTGATCAACAATTCTAATAATATGCGTGTTAAACTCAGAATTTGAAAAAAAAGTGAGCTCGTATTTTCTGCACACAAATCTAGATCTTGCTTTCTTTTTATTTTTGCTGTCCTCTTTGCTTTTCGCATTAGCTTTCACTTTGGATTGTTCTTTCTGTCGTTTGTGAAAGAGATAACTCTATCACCCCTATCATCTGCAGAGACAGAGGCCTACAATTAAGTCATAAATAGCCTATATCTCAAGCCCAGGTCGAAGAAAGATGATTAAATTCCTGTTAAACCTAAGCCTGGATTAATAAGGATGAATAAATTACGAAAATAACGTTGTATGTACTCAAGACGGCTCAAAGTCCGTCAACGCCGTTACGGTAACACTTTAGTTGGTCAAAGCATAGGAGACTAGCTTTACACCGCGAAGTGTTAACACGTGAGCGTATAACCCGATAAAATGCATGTGTTGTAAAATGCGATTGTGCGCATAGCAATTGAACAAGGAGAAGGACTCGACTAGAGTCAGGATATAAATAGATTTTCCGTGAATCTACGAGTGCTTCACGGAAATATCCGATTACACGAACTGTGTGGCGCAGTAATTTGGTGTTGAAATTCTCGTCTATGGCGCGCGAATAGGGTCTAAAGTCAATATAGCGCTAGACCGATAATTAAAATAGGGGTAGACCCTTAAAAATAGCGGTCTACCCTTATATTTTTACCGGTCTACCGATAAAAATATCGGTCTACCCATAAAATAAGGGTAAACCGCTATTCAAAATAACGGTCTAGCGATAAAATTACCGGTAGACCACTATTTTTATCGGTAGACCCCTATTTTTTCGATAGCCAATCACAGAGCTTGTATTATACGGTCGTTGATATTCCCGGTGGGTTGAGGATGTAACGAGCCATTTGATTGGGTAATGAGATTTCGAGCAGAAGGGTCAAAATAACTATCGGTCTACCGGTAATTTGTCGCTAGACCGTTATTTGAAATAGGGGTCTACCCTTATTTTAAGGGTAGATCGATATTTTTATCGGTAGACCGGTAAAAATATAAGGGTAGACCGCTATTTTTACCGGTCTACCCCTATTTTAATTATCGGTCTAGCGCTATATTGACTTTAGACCCTATTCGCGCGCCATACTCGTCTGCTCTAGTCTGCCACACCAGTTAGAATAGTTCGAATCAACCTTTCCGCCAAAAAGAGAAGTTGATAGTTTTCGCACTTATGAGCAAACTGCTGCATTGTTTTGATAAAACAATTAAGAAATGAAAGTCTTTACGATGACTATGTAATTTGAGTAATTTTGAATTGTTCATAGGTAGGTCTACTTTTTCGGCGGACTCAGACATTTTGAACGACTATGCGGTGACCAAATTATATCGAAAACCTCGTATCTGCAGATTAAAACAAGGGGCAGATACGAGATTTTCGTAGAAAAGCGTTAGAAGCGTTGGATCGCTATAGGACGTGTAAATCTCAAAGAGATTTCCCGACCTAAAAATCAGATTATTAGAAAGCTGACGACGACGACAGAATAGACGTTTATGAAGAAGCAGTTCCGTAGGAAACGTTAAGACAATAGTGAGAAAGGATCGTTATATCCATTTCATTTTTGTCTTTTCATCAACGTTTTTTATTTTGTCTACGCTTTTGTCGTTTGTCTAAGGGCTGAATCCACACGCACGCCGTAACATTAATGACGACGTTGTTTACGTTTTAACGCGCTGTACGTCTCATAATGTGTATACAAACGTGCAATGTCTATATTTAGAAACATGTTAGATTGTAGCGAATAACCTTAGGCAATAAATATGGCATACATGAATTATAATATCGTCGATTTTCAACGAAACCCTCGTAAGTGCAGCTTGTTTTAAGCTGAAGTTACGTTTTTTTTTGAAAAGCAGCGGTATACTATTTATGTACAATTCTGTACTTTTTGTCATGGTTCAAATGTTGTGCCTTGTATGGGTGGGATATGTCGTCGACTTAACCCTTTCCCAAACAAGACCTTGATTTGACGTACTTACTATGAATGGCTTTGGAAAACATTGAGACAAAAGAAGAATGGCTGATAACCAGCATTTTCTTCTTTTGCCTCAATGCTTTCCTGGCTATATTGTATACAAATCTTCTCTCTATCCACATATATTTTGATGATCTCGGAAGTTTTTGAAGTGTATCGCCCTAGAATTTGGTCGATTGGGAAAGGGTTAATTAAACATTTATCGCGAAATATCGCGTGGTCCGACTCACCAAATTGTGGTGGATCGTCAACAACTTTTTTAGCTCATTTTGAAAGAATCCCCAGCAAATATCTGGCGTTCCTCGCCTTCTCTGTTTCAAATAATTTACATATTGACCATATTGATTAACGAATTTTTGAAAAAAATATCGAAAATGCTGTGTCATGTAATTCTATGCCTTGGTAAACGCTAAGTTTTGAAACCCTATTTCAGATGGCGTGACTAACATTTTGGGCAATTTGCTTGGCCATGTAGTTTAGCCTGTATATTGATTTACAATTAAGCATCACGAACATTATTTTACGATCGGTTAAGGAACGTGTATATGAAAGAAATTACATGCACGTTGATCCAGGATCTGGAATAAGGATCCTTAATCCTTTCAAACATGAAAGAAATTAGGGTGGCCCAATGTAAGAGCTGCTGCAGCCGACAATATGGGTGTTGTAAAAGAAGAAATTTATTCAGCACATTATAGCACGGAAAATATTGAAACCAAAAGGAGATAATGCTGATTATCAGCATTTTCTTCCTTTGTATCAATGTTTTCGCAATGCTTTAGGCTACTAATAGGGACGTCGAAACTAGGTCTTGTTTGGGAAAGGGTTAACCCGCTTACGCATTTTTAGGCCGCTAACAAGCGTGCATGGGAAAACATTTACGGAAAAAGTAACTGCTTGTAACAAGCAGTTTCTTCATTTTCCACAATGTTTTCTGTTCAGAGTGACCAAAAATTGTGA
Organism: Fragum sueziense; assembly: GCA_963680895.1. Lineage (NCBI taxonomy): Eukaryota > Metazoa > Mollusca > Bivalvia > Cardiida > Cardiidae > Fragum > Fragum sueziense. Next base: position 45,279,782 of record OY804605.1, on the reverse strand, counting down.
TTTTCATCCACTCTAATAATCCCAATGTTTTCAGTGACTACACGTGCAACTTGGTCGTTTTGTTCACCCCATCTGCATTTCAAATTTAACCAAGAATCTTTAAAAGTGTTAATTTTCGTTTACCCAATCAGAAAGAACACCTAGTTTTGAAGTTCATATAAAAGTCTGAACGAAGAAGGGAGGCTACCGCTCAAAGGATAAAATAGTTTGAATTAATTCCCTTTGTGACCTTGCATCAATTCCCAAACAACCCGTGTTTTTGTCACACCTACATATTCGGTCACGATATAATGGCGAATGTAATATTTTCAGATGCTAGCAGGGCATGACTTTGTAAAATTGATTTTCATAGTATTGGGATCTATTTGGACCCCGCTATAAATTGAATATTTGCTAAAGACATTTCACATTAATTTTCTCAAGAATGTCTGTTTAATTTTTAATATGAAAGAGCATAATTTTATTTTCTATTCAAAGTATTGCGCCGTTTACGAGAAATTTACCTTTTTCTTAAAATTAAACTAATTGATGTATACAGCAGTTCAGATGTAAATGGATCTTATTTTTTATTTTCGTCTAAACTTTGAAGGCGTTTTCTTTGTCAATCAGCAACAATCTGATACCATTCAAACGAATTAGAATGACCCATTTTGGCATCAATCCACTGAAATGGGAATGTTATGCCCCTTTAAATCATGTAACGCATCTCTTTTGCTTTATTCTAACTGAAATGAATACTAGCAATGGACAATAGTAAAACACACAAGGAACAAACACACTTCTTTATTTTATTTCCTTGTGTTTTGTGCTATTATGATCTGTAAATAGGTGAAATAATGACAATTTGGCATTTTTGGCCAACTTTTTTTATTTCATTTATTTTTATCTTTTTGAATGGGGGGGGGGGTCTTTTTCCATCCATTGCAAACCAGACCAAAACCCTTCTAGATGGCAGGTGCTAATCAATTTTTGAGCATTTTTTGCTTCTTGACGTGCTTTGCACCGCCCTTCAAATAATTTGTGCAGAATGACTGCTTCATATTATCACAACGGGAATGTCAAGTGTTCGGTGAAGAATTTGCACCTATCGTTACAATAGGTGCGCACTCGTTTTGGTCTTTGTTATATCGACATCACAAAATATTTTGCTAATAAGATGGACTTGAATTCTAATTAACAAGTTCTGCAACGTTGTTTGTTGACAAGACAGATCGCTGATTTCAACAAAAATCTCGTAACTGCAGCTCAAAACAAGCTGCAGTTACGAGGATTTCGTTGAAAAGTTACTGTATGTAGATCCGTTAAAGGGACATTTCATTCCAATTTCATTTTTTTAAAGTATGTCTTGATGCCAAGATTGTTTATTCTAATGAGTATAAATACTATTAGTTTTTTTAAGTTGTTGCCAATAAGCGAGAAACACGCATTTAAAGTTGAGACATAATCGATAAATTGCATATAAATCCGAGCTGTTGTCCACAACAATTTGTTCAATTTTAACACAAAAATATAAATTTCTCGTAAACGGCGCAATATTTTGGCTTGAAATTTTCAGAATTTTCATAAGGAAATATGCTCTTTCAGATAAAAATAAAAGTAATATTTATGACAAAAAATTCTGAAATGTCACTTTAAGTTTCACAGCTGTCCAATATACCGGTATAAGACTTATTGTACATTGCAAAATGGTTGTTGATACATATGATATTTCTGCATGATTTATGTATAGATCAGGATAAATGACCTGGCAGAGTATTAGCTAGGGATGCTCTGCCAGATCATTTATCGTGAGCTATACAAGTTGTATTACAAAATTCCAAAATGTTAAGCATGGTTGCCTTCCTTGAATTTTCGACAGAGATAAGTATAGGCCTGAAGATTTACTTTTACACTGAAACAATATATCGATGCTTTTCAACGAAAACCGCGTAACTGCAGCTTAAAACAAGCTGCAGTTACGCGGTTTTCGTTGAAAAGCGACGATTTTATTAATATTCCCCAACGATGGTCAATTCACAGCAAACACCATATACCAAAATGTGAGACACGATTACATCTTACGTAATCTATAGAGAGAGCATTTTATCCCTTTTGAAAACAAGCAATGATTTTGACTTCCCTAATAGAAATAAGTGGTGAAAACATTCCGGCTATGCAGCAACGAGACAGCCAAACTATCACAAACGGCTCTTCAATGGTTCTTCTTGAGATGTTAACCAATAACGGAGCCAAGTAGTCAAGCGCTGACGTTGAATAAAGCACGAATCCATATGACGTTCCCCAACGCGTTTATGAATGCGAGCTCGAACATCGGATTGTACAAATGTAATCGAGGCGCGCCAAAATGCAAGAAATTGTTCAAATCGACCTTACGAAAGGGTAGATGTTGTCTAAGCCACTTTAAACGATGTCATCGACGACGTCATAGCAAGCCTAGACGTATCGGAGTACGTCTAAGACGGATGTAGCGCTCCATTAACCGATCTCTAACAGGACTTCTGCTAATAGAACTCAACTCTGGAATCAACCTAGCTGTAACTTTTTCGAACATCAATCGACTTTACTGGTGGTTGTTCCAATTATGGTTGACTTGTCGGAATGACGTCACGCGTCGACGTATCGAATATGGCAAGTTGCGTGTGTTTCTAAATTGTTGAAATTGTCTCAAAATTGCCTATATTATGTTTCTATGCAAACCAAAACACTTGGCTACCTTTTGCTTTGGCTAACGTGCATCTTTGTTTTCTGATCAATTAAACACATTTACATGTTTTTCTGAACAACAAGCAAGTTCACGACAGTTTCGCCTTGAAAGCAAATTTCAACCTCATTTAGGAGTAACGCAGTGCAACAAAACACTCAAACGAAAAGGACGTTAACGTCGAACGTCCGTGCATGTGCAGTTGGTGGCATTCGACATTTCGTTAGCAAGCGTCTCTAATGGACTATTGCGAGAGATGTTTCTTGTCAATAAATCGTATATTTACATAATGAATAAGAAAATAAGCATACACAGTTACTTTTGTCCATTAGTATATAAGTAGAATTTGTAAACATGTCATTGCGCTTATGTTTCGTGACTGGACTATCCCTTTCCGAAACGACAAGGTTCTAGGGTGATCCACTTCAAAAACTGCCACATGTGACAAAATGGAAGTTATGAAAGATAGGATTTGTGTAAAGTATGACATAGAAAAACATTTAGAAAAGATGAAATACTGCTGGTTATCGGCAGTTTCTTCTTTTGTTTCAATGTCTTCCCATTTTTTTCTAAGAGGGACGTCAAAACAAGGTCTTGTTTGGGATAGGGCTATACAAGAGGAGGAAATTATCTCGGAACGTTTTCTGACGTACTTCTCGAAATAAACAATAAAGGACATGTACGTCACGTGAGTAAAGAATTGTCGAGCCAATAGCAGATTAACCCTTCACACAAAATTGATCTTTCACATAGACGCCATTACAAACATCACAAAAAGAGGAAAATTAATCAATAAACTCCAATGATATATGAAATTATAAGGTACTTTTGTTTAAAGCGCTTGCATTAGAGGTGTAACGCATATTTACCAAAGAATGTCTAGATTTGGTCTATATTTGGACGCGTCCATGTTTGTTGTTATTGGGTAAAGGTTAAGTACAGTCAAGAGACCTCGGTGTTTCTCAGAATCGATACTTGTGCGTGGCTGTATAGTCGTCGCCTTTCAACGAAATCCTCGTAACTGCAGCTTATTTTAAGCTGCAGTTACGAGGTTTTCGTTGAAAAGCAGCGATATAGACGATATATATGTGATATAACGCGCGGTTTTGCCTTATTTGGTATGGAACAGTTAAATACCTAGCTACAAGTTACGTGCTCAACCAGGAAGGTAATGTACTATTTCACAAACAACGCCCTGGTTTTGTTATTCTTGCTTTAACACATTATCAGATGGCAAATTTTATTCTGATCCAAATTCAAAGATGTTGCAAATGACAATTTCAGGAGAACGGGATTCTACATTTTTCTTTGGTATTATCAGGTGGAAAATATTTTGGAAAATGAAGAAATTGCTTGTCACAAGCAATTTCTTCATTTTCCATAACAGTTTCCATAGTTTTCCAGTTTTGGGGCGTCAAAATGCGTGAAAGGGACTCTACAAAACGCATTGGTTTTTTAACATTACAAAATACCTGGCTTTGCCCTTGTATTTGGTATAGAATAGTTAAATACCTAGCTACAGGCTACGTGCTCCACCAGAAAGGTTATTTACTCTTTCACAAACAACACTGTGGCTTCAAAATGTTCTTATTGATTGAACATTATTCGAGAAAACATTCTGGTAAAAGAAAAGCATGGCGATAACTGTTTCTTTTCTTTTCTTTGGCCTGATATTTCCTGTGCTACTTTGAACTTAGGGATGTAGGCCTTTGATTATTTCTGCGGCGGACCCAAGATTTCTATTAGAGGGTTCGAAAATACAAAAGAGGGGTCGTTTTTCTATCATTTCACATTTTACTGACTTTCTATATGACAATGAAATAATCCGGCAACAGAGGAAGGGGGAGGGGGGTCGTTTGAACCCCCAGAACCCTTTCTAGATGCACCATTGCCTTTTCCACTTCCATATTATCGTTTGTAGCTACTTTATACATGGAAAACATGCTTTGAAAAACATTGAGGAAAAATGCTGATCACAGTATTTTCTTCTTTTATCTCAATATTTTCTGTGCTGTAATATACATAGGCCCTCGCTCTACTTTCACAAGTTCTTTATTCTTGAGGTCTGCCCCAGCTTTGAAATTGAACCAGTGTAAAATGCTGATATTCAGTGAACGGAGTAACCATTCAGAAGAAGTAGAGACTTCAAACTTCAATTCATCATTAAATACACTTAAGATTTGAAGGGAAAAGAAATAATGCTGATCATCAAAGTCTCGTATTTTTTCCCACTGAATGTTTCAAAATGCCATGACATGTACAGACCAAGTGTAAACTACTGATTCAAGTTATAAAGAAACTATTAACCTATTACCACACAGTAACTCTTTTTGACTCCTTAGAAGATAGTGGCTTTTGAAATCATGAGACAAGCAATTTCTTCATTTCCCACATTCTTTTCTATACGAACAGACCAAAAATTGTAAAATTTTATTCACTTGAAATTGTCGTCTGCAACATCTTTGATTTAGGACAAGCCTATTTTTTTGTAATGATTGTGTTAAAGAACAGCATGTTGGTCTCAAAAATGCTGTAAGCTCATTTCTTATAAATAGCAGCTCAAAATATTATTTATCGCAGTATATACCAGCTCAACTATCTTTTTACCAAAGTTTTATTCACCAGGGATATCAAAACTAGGCATTGTGAGGAGAAGAGCAAAACGTCGCTTTTCACCGGAAATTTCGTAACTGCAGCTTGTTTTAAGCTGCATTTACGAGGTTTTCGGCGAAAAGCAGCGAAAACCCAGAAAAAAGCATGTGATTCCCACAGGCATGACAGTATTACAAGTAAATGCATTATCAGCTCAGGTTGTTTATCGTCGTTTTTCATCAATACAAATTCGTAAATTTCACGGCGGGGAAACGCGGGACACAACAATAACAGTAAGAACAGAACATCTTACTTAAGGACGTTCGCGCCTATGCACGTCAAAAAGCGATGTCCCTCAGAAGTGCATTATATTCAGACATAATAATTATATTAGATAAATATTTCCCGACATTGTTTCTGATTTTATTTTTCCGATATATCTTCTGTCCTTTAAGTTACAACGCCACCTAGCGGCATACCATAAAACGTCAGTTTTTTTACGTTTACGGCCTATAATAATCCGACAGGGGACCCATTTCAAATGAAAAATACATGTATCGATTAATATTTCAATTTACATTTCAAAACATGTCTCATAAATGTCGAAATACGCACGTATTGTTGACTACGGACGTTTTCTGAATACAACCCAGAGCAAATAATATCCCGAAAAAACGCTAACGGACGACGTTTGAACGTTCACAGACAAAAAAATCGAATGATGACCCCATACTTTCATTGTTTTAAATTATTCTCGAATTAAAAACGAATGGTTTAAGCCCATAAAAAAAGTGGGTACTCTCGTGAAGTGTTTGTCAAAAATCGCGTTGAAATTAGATTACACGCGCAGAAAGTGACGTTTTAAATGGCGTTTTTATGTACGTCGACGTCATACTTATATCGGAACGTCACATTGATAAATTGACGGATTTTTACTGAATTGTTGAACATTCAAACTAAATTTTTAATATATAAAATTTTATTTTTGAATTGCAGTGTATCTTCATACTATTGTTTGTCCGTTAACATGCCAATGTCTAATTGAATGTGAAATGGAAAATTGAACCATATTGAATGTACATGAATAATCTGACTTTGATAAACCCGTTGACAATTCAGAATAAATGTTATTTTATATAATGATTTAATAATTATTCAATGATTCTATTATTGAAGGAATGAAAGAACACTATTTTAATTCGTGAAATTGTGAAAGTAAAAACCTACTACTATAACATTTGTTTCTGTAATATTAGATTTTAGATTCACACTTCCTTGTTTTGAAATGAAAGATAATATCAATAAACAATAGTTTGCTTGTTTTTCTGTGGATTCACCACAGGAGAAGGAGAATGTTTGGGACAAAAAGATAAAGCATATGTGCTTAAAGAATCATAAATAAGAACATGGCCTAGCGACGAAAACATACTTCTAAAGGATTACAACCAAACATTATCTACAAAACACTTCATGCATCTTTGGGTGTCATCCGTGTCAACGGAAATTAACGAGTGATACTCGTAAGTTTGAGGACATCAATTTCCCCGATGACGCCATAAGATGCATGAAGTGGTTTTTAGTTAATGATGTGTTGTAATCCTTAACTCAAGATGAAATATACTAGGAGAAAAAAGATACGCAACCCCAATTTTTCATAATATTTTCGACAAAATATGTTTTAATGGCTATTGAGTACATTTTTAATATACATGCATCCATACGCATAAATACAGTGCCATTTTCTTCAGATGGCGTACATTCATCACGTGATACATGGTAAATTGTTAAAAACTGATTATCCCCTGTCGTGTTTTCTAGATGACAACTATCAAAACAAATTTTTATCAAACACAAGCTAGAACATAGACAAAGAAGACCCCAAAGCGTTCACACACTTTTCACTATGCTACGCATAGCAAGGCTATGCATAAACCGGCGCCTAACTGCAGTACAGATGTTGTTGGTGGAAAAGGTTCAAATGTTGTCGTAAGACATTGATGGGCAAAAAATCGACACATATTTGACTGTATACGTTGTTGGCTCTCAAATGGACCACAACCGATCGTGCACGGAGCGGACGTGCAAGAGATATGACGTCAAGGCAGGACCGTATAATGTTAATCCCACCTATGGAAGTATCGCCGGTCTTAAATTACGGAGCTGAAATATTTGGATATCAAAACTGCAAGAGTATAGAAACAATTCACAGTAAATTCATGCGAAAAATTCTTTGTGTAAAAAAGAATACAAATTTAGACGGGCTATATGGAGAATTAGGCCGATACCCAATGCATATCACAAGAAAGATAATGATGATAAAATTTTGGTTAAAAATAATTCAATCGAATCGCAACACCATGACAAAATCAATCTACCACATGTTAAAAAATGACGCCAACAATAATAATTCATTAAATAGTCTCAACTGGGCATCCCATATCAAAACCATCCTTAATGAGCTTGGGCTAGGAAATTTATGGATAAATCAAAATACGACTAATTTAGATTTCAAATTTATCAAACAACGAATTTTGGACTCCTTTACACAGAGTTGGCATTCAAATATTAACAATTCAAATAGGCTACAATATTACAATAAATATAAAGAAAATTTAGAACTAGAACCATACCTAGAACAAATAAAAAATAAGAATTATAGAAAATCACTGACTCAGTTTCGACTCTCATCACATGACCTTTTAATCGAAACAGGCAGGCACTTGAATATTCCTAGAGAACAACGAATTTGCAAATATTGTAAAATGAATGTAATTGAGAGTGAATACCATTTCCTATTAGTTTGTACCAAATATCAAGATTTAAGAAAAGAACTTTTCAAACCTTATTTCTGTAAATGGCCAACCATGCACAAATTCAAAGCACTGATGTCGACTAAATCACCAAGCACAACCATCAATTTATCAAAATTCATTTTCACCGCCTCAAAACTTAGACAAGAAACATAATTGATAAATTCATTTGTAACCACCACTGTTGTTGTATTTGTTTTGCTACATGTACAAGTTATAAATTTGTCATACTTATATGCTGAATAACTTAAATAGAATTGATATGTTTGAGTAGGAAAATGTTTATGAGAAAGAATAAGATGCTGATGACCAGCATTTTCTTCTTTATCATCGATATATTTTCTAGATTCAAAAGCTTAATCATGAAAGGCAATTGTTTTCTTTATTTGTGACCATCGCCACTTTAAATCTTCTCTCGATAACTTTTGTTTTCTACATGCATGTGTTGTATTTGTTTTGTTTTATGTACTAGTAACCAGCTATGAATTTGTTAAAATTTTATGCTGAATAAATTGAATTGAATTGAATTGAATTGGAATAGGTTTAAGACTGCAACGGAGACCGCTAACAACTTCACAACATTCGAATATCGGACCAAATTGAACGAAACAGATTGTGTTTTCGACCTACGTCCATTTTTTGTCGTATTGTGTTGACGCCCGGTTTAAACTGGGTGTTTTCTTACTAATGAAATTGACAACCAACAAGATTTTTTTAACTTTATAAGCTGAAATTTTATTGCTTTAAATGTATTAAGTTTTGTTTAAATCTGATTTGATGTCTTTGCGTAAGAAGGGATTGAAAATGAAGTTGCGTTTCTTTTTTGTTTTAGCATTAATATTTAGTTACGAGATTTTGATCGTCCCTTGACAAAATAAAGTACCATATTATTCATGTAAGTTCGAGAGGTAAAAGGGGTGTAACATTCCAATTTCATTTCTTAAAGTATGTCTTGATGTAACGAACGATTATTCTAATGGGGGGGGGGGGGGGGGGGTACGCAATGATATTGCTCATGGCGGTTTATGTGTACCCACCTTTGTGGATTTAAGACTTCTTTTTGATAAAATTTGGGTAAATTAAAACGTCATTTGTCTCCGGACAAATTGACACTTGCAACAAAACTTATAGCTGTTGTTTTTTCCTAATCCACAAATGAACGACGCCGAAGCGGTTAAGGTAGATCGGTTATTGGACTAGTAAGGAAAGATCATGAAAAGGAAAAGGAAAGGGCGGATTCATTTTTAGCCATTTGAGAATGGTTTGCCTTTGCATTTTCCTTTTGCTAAGATTATTAGATAGCCAAGAAAAAGGAAATGGAGAATTCAAATGTGTATAAATGCTATCAGCTTTTTGAAGTTTTTGTTTATAAGCGTTTAAAGTTGGTACAAAAATGACAAATTCCATTTATAAACCAGAACCGATGTTGACATCAATCTATTTAATTTTAGCGCAAAAATATCTATATATATATTTCTCTTAAACGGCGCATTAATCTGGTTTGAACTTTTCAGATGAAAATATGTTCTTTCAGATAAATATAAAAGTAAAATTTATGAAAAAAAAATCTGTAAAATGTCACTTTCAAGTATTTCTCGAATGCAATTAAAACCATTACCAAACAACAAAATTTAGACTGGTCGAAATTGAAAGAAGCTACAGACGACAATTTCAAATGACGGACATTTTTACCTTTTTTGGTCTTTCTGTGAAGAAAACATTGTGAGAAATGAAGAAATTGCTTGTCATAAGCAATTTCTTCATTTTCCACAATGGTTTCCAAAACCATTACCTTGTAGGGAGTTAAAAAAGAGTCGTTGTGTGGTAATGGGTTAACTAAGGTTGGAAATCATTCGTTCCTTGAGTGTAAAACTGACAAAGACACTTTATGATACTGTTATACCTCGAGATCACATTTTTAACCAGAGTCTTGAGTCCAGCTATGCCTTGTCTATCAAAGGCTATTCTCAAGTGGCTAGCAGATAAACCGCTCTTAGCAAGCGATTTAGCACTAGCCTTTGATATAGCTTTGTTTTGTATTAATGTTTGGTAGCTGCCTATATGTGACTTTTCGTTTGAGAGATTATTCATGTACATGCAATAGGGTTCAATTTTTCATTTCACATTCAAGTAAACATTGGCATGTTAACGAACAAATAATAGTATGTCGCCGTTGTCATTCTAATACCCTGCAAATAGACTTGATTGAAGATAAAGTTACGAGATTTTATAACAACACCGACAGTTTACCTTAACCCTCCAATATGAGAGCTTGTGCAGTCGACAATATGAATGTTATAAAAGAAGGAATTTGTGCACACTATAACACGGAAAATATTGAGACAAAAAGGAGAAAATACTGATTATCTTCATTTTCTTCTTTTGCCTCAATGTTTACACAAAGCTCACATTTTACGCCCGCTAAGAAGCGTGCATGAAAATGAAGTAACTGCTTGTGGCAAGCAATTTGTTCATTTTCCACAATGTGTTCTGTCCAGAGCGACCGCAAAAGGTAAAATTTCATTCACTTTAACCCATTACCACACAATGACTCTTTTTGACTCCTGACAAGATAATGGCTTTGGAAAACATTGTGGAAAATGAAGAAATTGCTTGTAACAAGCAATTTCTTCATTTGCCTCAATATTTTCTATCCGCAAAGACCAATGGTAACAATGTCAGCTTTCATCCACTTGAAATTGTCGTCTGCAACATCTTTGAATTTGGACCAGTTTAAAGTTTTGTCATGTGGTAATGGGTTAATAACTCCAATGTTTTCTGCGACTATACATCGTTGGTGTTGTTGCCAAACCTCGTAACTACAGCTTTAACCAAGCTGTAGTTACGAGGATTTGCAATACCACCAACGACACGCAACCTGATCCTTGTCTACAGTCCATCACATCTGCATTTTGAATTTAATCAAGTATCTTTAACATTACTATTTTCCGTTAGCCCAATCAGAAACAACACCTGGTTTCGAAGTTCCTGTAGTGTATTGTCCAGCAAGATTAACCCGGGACATCTGCATATGTAATGACCCTACATCGGCAATGTTTTGTTAAAACGCCCAACTAACGGACTTAGCGCACGAAAATTAAGTTGTCCCTGGTTAATTTTGGTGGACAATAACTTAAAAGTCTGATATAAAAGTCTATGAACGCAAAAGGGAGGCTACAGCTCCAAAGGATAAAATATACTGAACCTCAGAAATAACGCACCGCTAGCATATATCACTATATCTTTTCATTATGCAACTTTTTTTCAAATTGCACAACCATAATCCGAACTGACCTCAGTTTATTCATTTCTGGTCCAAAAATTCTTTCCCTAGCTTACAGCAATCAAGAGTGACGAGCGCGCAAACGTGACTACCCGCTAAAGTGAAAGTCACAAAATCGGTACTGAGCGTGACCACATTGCAGAGAAAAGCAGTTTGTGCTTCGACGACTCATGGAACTGATCACATTTTGGATTCTGGCCTTTGGCGTGACTCTCCGCTCTCCCTGTATCACTGAACTTTAACATGCTTACCTGTTTTGAGCTGCAGTTTAGACCTTTGGCGCACCCCTTCCCGGGTAGTCCGGCATTATCACAGTTTGTTGGAAACGTTTTGTAAGCCGATCAATAGTCTCGTGATGAAATCCCATCATGTGTGCAAAGACCCGTGACGTCATTACTCCCTGCAGCATCCCAACAGCACAATTACGTTCGTCATTGGAAAATCTTGGCATTGTTTAACACATCGAAAACTTCCTATCGATGATTTTTGGTGGCGTTTTCTTTCTGTCACCGACTACGTGTACCCTATGAACCGATTAGCTGGATTGTGCACGAGATCAATACTGCGGAACGTGGAGAAAACCTGTTGACCAAGTTTGGATGGCTAGCGTCACGGATGAATGAGTTTCGTGCTGAAAAGTGTGTTGTGGGAGTTCCTGGTGTCCGGCGTATACCGAATAATACTGTGTCAACGAATAAATTGGATTTGTTGAAAAATATGAAACAAGAAAAAGTGGTGTGTTATTTCTGAGGTTCAGTATAGTTCGAACTAACTCCCTTCGCGAACGTAGATTATTTCCCAAACAACCCGTGTTTTTGTCATACCAATATTTCGGTCATGATATCATGGCAAATGTAATACTTAAAGATGCTAGAAGAGTATGATTTTAAGATTGATTTTCATTTTGGGAGCTATTTGGACCCCGCTATAAATTGAATATTTGCTGAAGACATAAATTTTCTTATTAATTTTAGTTTATTTTTTAATCTGAGCATAATAGATCTATCATTTTCTATACATAGTATTGCACCGTTTACGAGAAATCTATCTTTTTTTTACTTCTTAAAATCAAACCAATTGATGTATACAGCAGTTCAGATGTAAATTTGGATTTTTTTTTATTTTCGTCAAACCTTTAAAGGCGCTTTCTTTGTTTATCAGCAACAATCTGATGGCATTCAAACGAATTAAAATGGCCCATTTTGGCATCAAGACATACAAAATTGAAATGGGAAGGTTATGCCCCTTTAAATCATGTAACGCATCGCTTTTGCTTTATTCTAACTGAAATGAATACTAGCAATGGACAAAAGTAAAACACACAAGGATCAAACACACTTCTTTATTTTATTTCCTTGTGTTTTGTGCTATAATAATCTGTAAGTAGGCTGTAAGAAGGTGAAATAATGACAATTTGACATTTTTGGCCAACTTTTTTTATTTCATTTATTTTTATCTTTTTGAATGGGGGGGGGGGGGGTCTTTTTCCATCCATTGCAAACCAGACCAAAACCCTTCTAGATGGCAGGTGCTAATCAATTTTTGAGCATTTTTTTTTGCTTCTTGACGTGCTTTGCACCGCCCTTCAAATAATTTGTACAAATTGACTGATTCATAACATCACAAGGGGAATGTCAAGTTTTCAATGAAGAATTTGCACCTATCGTAACAATAGGAGCGCACTCGGCTTGGTGTTTGTTAATATCGACGTCACTGAATAGTTTGCTAATAAGATGGACTTGAATTCTAATTAACAAGTCGTCGCTTTTCAACGAAAACCTCGTAACTGCAGCTTGTTTTATGTTGCAGTTACGGGGTCTTCGTTGAAAAGCAGCGACGTTCTGCAGTTCTTTTTGTTGACATATCGTGGGTGTCATTGCAAAACATCGTAACTCCAGCTTAAATAAAGCTGGAGTTATCGGGTTTTGCAATGACACGTACGATATGTACTTTCTTGTAGATCCATAAAGTTTAACAGCTGTCCAATATAGCCCTGCCTACATTATAAGAGTTGTTCCAGATTGCAAAATGGCTAATAGTTGATAAGTATGAGATTTGTGCAAGATAGATCACGATAAATGACCGGACAGAGTATCCCCAGCTGTTAGCTAGGGATACTCTGCAAGATCATTTATCGTGAGCTATACAAGTTGTATTACAAAATTCCTAAATGTTTGACATGGTTGTTGTTCTCCTCGATTTTTCTACTACGTCGATAAACATAGGGCCTGAAGATTTACTTTTAGACGGAAACAATATATCACTTATATTCCCCAACGATGGTCAAATCATAGCAAACACCATATACCAAATGCGAGACATGATTACATCTTACGTAATCTATAGAGAGCATTTTATCCATTTCGAAAACAAGCAATGCTTTCGACTTCCCTTATAGAAAGAAGTGGTGAAAACATTCCGGCAAAATATATATATTTTTTTAAATTTACGTCCACTATTTCGAAGATTCGAACCAATGCATGTATAATTGTATTAAGGTGGCCGAACTCGATTCGACTGCGCATTCAAAACGCGCATGTTGTCGTAAATAAGATACTGACATAAAGTTTCAGAAAAAAGGTAGAAAGTTAGATCCGTTACATTTTTTTGTGACAAACAATACTAAATTTTGCATCAGTTTTTCATCGAACACGAATAAAACGTGAAAATATATCAGGCCGTGTTTGAAAATGTTTTGATGACGTCATTTAAACACGTGCGTTTTGGCGTTCAACGTAACGACGTCAGTAATACGGTTTAGGTAAGATTCACAAAATCGGCCGATTTCTGACGAATTTATCCTTAGAAAAGTCCAATTTGGTTCGAATTATCGAAATCTACTGACTTTTGTCGAATACGTTCCACTTTTACACTACAGTTCCAGACATTACACCAATGTTAGATAAATATAGATTAGCCTACTCCAAAGCCATTTAGGCCTAAAATTTCCCTTTCCCACAAAAGAATAAAACAATTTTGAAACAACAAACATTTGTTTAAAAATCAATTTGATTTTTTAATCAAAAAGCAACATGTTACGGTCCTGATTATGACTGTTATTTGGTCAAAACTTCCTATAAGTTCTACTAACGGCTATACGAAATCGAGCTGAAAGGCTGCTTTTCAGTGGAAAAAACACGTTTGAGACGGTCTCCCGTTCATATACAGTGGTGATATTTGTTTTTTATTTCTTTATTTTACAGATCATTTCCAGGGTCATCAATTACCAAATTATTATCAAATTCTCTTGTGCAGAAAATCCTAAAATTTTAACATTTGCGTCAAAAATCAGCTGAAACAGTGCTGTTCCGGCACTTTTGAGACAGCCCCACATTCATATACTATGGTGACTTTTGTTTTTTATTTCTTTATTTTACAGATCATGACCAGGTCCATCAATTTACAAAATATTATCAAAATCTCTTGTGCAGAAAATCCTAGAATTTTAACATTTGCGTCAAAAATCAGCTGAAACAGTACTGTTCCGGCACTTTTGAGACAGCCCCCCATTCATATACTACGGTGACTTTTGTTTTTTATTTCTTTATTTTACAGATCATGACCAGGTTCATCAATTTACAAAGTATTATCAAATTCTCTTGGGCAGAAATTCTCTATTTTTTAACATTTGTGTAAAAATATTCAAATTTCCCATTGACCTCCATGTTAAAAATAACCATTTCAGTGCTGGTTTTGAGACGGCCCTCATTCTTTCCTTAGACGGTGACTTATCTTTTTTATTATCTTAATTTGTCTGTAAGGATTCACTTTATAACATGTGACAGTATGAGTCAATTCTCTAGGGCAGTTTTCTAGTTATGGAATCGCATTCGGCTACCTTAAAAATGAAGAGCGCTCTTCCCCTTGTTTAATATATAAGTAAAATCTCGCTGCTTTTCTGTAAAAAACTCGTATCTGGAGCTTGCTTTAAGCTGCAGATACGAGGTTTTTTTCCAGAAAAGCGACGATTTGAAAACATGTCATTGCGCTAATGTTTCATGACTGGACTACCGCTTTCCCAAACGACACAATTTTAGGGTGATCAACTTCAAAAACTGCCACATACATGTATAACAAAATGGATGTTATGAAAGATAGGATTTGTGTAAAATATGACATAGAAAACATTAGGACAAGAGGAGAAACTGCTGGTTATCAGCAGTTCTTCTTTTGTTTCAATGTTTTTCCAAGCCTTATCTAATAGGGACGTCAAAACAAGGTCTCGTTTGGGAAAGGGCTATACAAGAGGAGGAAATTATCTCGGAACGTTTTCTGACGTACTTCTCGAAATAAACAATAAAGGACATGTACGTCACGTGAGTAAAGAATTGTCGAGCCAATAGCAGATTAACCCTTCACAAAATTGATCTTTCACGTGGACGCTATTACAAACACCACAATAACAGGAAAATTATTCAATATAATCCAATGATATATGAAATTATAAGGTACGTTGGCATATATTGCTTGCATTAGAGCTGCAACACCTATTTACAAAACTATGTCTATGTTTGGTCTATATTTGGACGTGTCCATGTCTGTTGTTATTGGGTAAAGGTTAAGTACAGTCAAGAGACCTCGGTGTTTCCCAGAATCGATACTTGTGCGTGGCGGTATAGACGTCGCCTTTCAACGAAAACCTCGTAACTGCAGCTTGTTTCAAGCTGCAGTTACGAGGTTTTTGTTGAAAAGAAGCGATATAGACGGTCTATATGTGATATAACGCGCGGTTTTGCCTTATTTGGTATGGAACAGTTAAATACCTAGCTACAGGTTATGTGTTCAACCAGGAAGGTAATTTACTATTTCACGAACAACATAATAATGGTTTTGATGTTCTTATTTTAAACCCATTAACAGACGGCAAATTTTAGTCTGATGCAAATACAAATTTTTGCAAATGACAATTTCAAGAGAACGGAATTCTACATTTTTCTTTGGTATTATCAGGTGGAAAATATTTTGGGAAATGAAGAAATTGCTTGTCACAAAAAATTTCTTCATTTTCCACAACATTTTCCATAGTTTTCCTGTTTTGGGGCGTCAAAATGCGTCAAAAAGACTCGACAAAACGTATTGGGCTTCAACTTACAAAATACCTGGCTTTGCCCTTGTATTTGGTAAGAAACGATAAAATTACTAGCTACATGTAAACCCATTACTGCACAGTGACGCCTTTTAACTCACTAACCAGAAAATGCTTTGGAAGCATTATGGAAAATTAAGAAATTGCTTGTGACAAGCAATTTCTTCATTTTCCACAATATTTTCTAACCCCAAAATAGAAAGATTTTTGAATTTTCATCAACTTGAATTTGTCGTCTGCAACATCTTTTAAATTAGAACGGCCCAAAATTTTGCCGTCTGGTAGTGGGTTAAATACCCCACCAGGAAGGTGGTTAAACTTTTCACAAACAACATAATTATGGTTTTGGTGTTCTTATTAATTGATCAATATTCGGAGAAACTTCCTGAAAAAAGAAGAATGTGGCGATAACTGTTTCGTTTCTCTTCTTTTGCCTGATCTTTCCTGTGTTTTTATAGAACCACGAAATCTGTCGCGGATCCAGGGTTTCTGTGAAGGGGATTCAACATACAAATAGAGGGGTTCCTTTTCCTAATTGACCCCCTCCGAAACCCCTCTCGATCCGACACTGTAAATGTATCCTTTCTGCGGCGGATCCAGTATTTCTATGAGGGGGGTGTCGATATACAAAAAGGGGGTGCGTTTTCCCATTATTACACATTTGGTAACTGACTTCTATATATGAAAATGAAAAGATCAGGCAACAGAGGAGGGGGTGTTCGTTTGAACGCCCAGAACCTCTTCTGGATCTGCCACTGCCTTTTGCACTTCCATATTATCGTATGTAGCAACTTTCGACATGGAAAACATTGAGGAAAAATTCTGATCACAGTATTTTCTTCTTTTATCTCAGTATTGTCTATGCTGTAATATACAAAGTCCCACTTTCTATTTTCACAACTTTTTTATTCGTGGTGTCTGCACCAGGTTTGAAATTGGAGCAGTGTAAAATGCTGCTACATCTATTTAGGGAAATAAAAGGGGAAACCATTCAAAATAGACCGAGACTTCAAACTTTAAACTCTTATCAAACAGACTTCGCTTTTGAAGGGAAAAGAAATCATTCTGATCTTCAAAGTTTCGTATATTCTTTTCCCTATATATTTGAAAATGCAATGACATATACAGATCTTATTCAATCAATTTAATTAAACCCATTACCAAACGACAAAATTTTGGGTTGGTCCAAATTCAAAGATGATGCAGACGACAATTTCAAGTGAATATGATTTAACATTCATTGGTCTGTCGGGGTAGAAAACATTGTGGGAAATGAAGAAATTGCTTGTCACAAGCAATTTCTTTATTTTCCACAATGTTTTCTAAAGCTTTTATCTCAAAGGGCGTCAAAAAGCGTCAATGTTTGGGAATGGGGTTAGATACTGATACGAGTTTATAAAGACGCTATTAAAGACTGTGCGTGTGTACAGGCTGATCAGGATCCATATTTGTCTCAAATGTTGTAAGTCGATTTCTTCAGAGTACCAGCTAAAAAAGTTAATATATCTTAGTATATCCCAGCTCAACTATCTTTTTTACGAAGCTTTTTCCAATATGGAAATAAAAACAGGCATTGTGAGGAAAATAGTAAAACGTCTTTTCATCGAAAACCTCATAACTACAGCTTAACACAAGCTGCAGTTACGAGGTTTTCGATGAAAAGCAGCGAAATACCAGAAAAAGCATGTGATTCCCACAGGCATGGCAGTGTTACACTTTAATGCATTACCAGCTCAGGTTGTTTATCGTCGTTTTTCATAAATACAAAATCGTAAATTTCACGGCGGGGAATCGCGGGACACAACAATAACAATAATAACAGAACATCTTACTTTAGTGAATACGCCGCCGATTAATTTTGAAAATGATTTGAATCAGAGATTTTGAGAATACCAGTCGTTTTCTGGATGTGGTGGATCTCTTTAAGAACGCATGGTGGAAAAAATTATTGGGGACCAAACAAAATTTGCTGTAAGGTAGAAGACCCATAATTAGCACCAAAGAGTCAGCGGCGGAATTTGAAAAATTCCTTAACTGTGTTACATTTCCATTCCAAATATAAACATAAGCATTTTGTACGGTTTATAATTTTGAATTCATGCATACAGATGAAGATATTTGACAAAAATGTTCAAAACTACCTCTCTTGCATATGAATATAGAGTAAAATTATATTTGTAATTTATTTTCTTCTAGAAGCATAATCTTGAAATCCGGCATGGTGAATCAACTTATAAGAGGTGTATTTACAGGTGTGTGTAATTTAATGCATTTCCTATGGCTAGAAAGTGGTGTTTTTCATTATGGGTTTTCTACCATAAATGACAACACTGAATAATAACTTCTATTGAATAAACATTTCGTGGAATTTGGTATATTTTATGCCGTTTACCATGGAACTTTATTGCATTTCATCCACCATCAGGTACAAAACACTTTCGCAATTTCGCAACCGTCTTCTGCGTTTTCCGTGGCAACGGAAATTGACGAAGGAACAAATGTATTCGGCGTATAGAAACCAGATATTCTCACCAATCCGACGTTGCAACGGGTAACATAGAAGTTGGAAAATATGATTGCTGACTGACGATAAGTCTTAAGGCGGACAATTCCCATATTATATGCAATGACAATATTTCACTGAAAGTCATTATCGGTTCTAAATGGTAAGAATCGCTGGTTCTCTTCGAAAACCTTGTAACTTAAGCTTAAAATAATATGCAGTTACGACGTTTCCACAGAAATGTGACGAAGTGCTAGTCCCTATTATGTCCGTTTTAAGGTATAAATAATTAATGGACGATAAAAGCTAAAATTCAGTATTTTTGCAACCTGGCGACATCCGATAATGCATTTTGGTTGCAGAGGGATTTCAAGATAAATTAGATATGTCACATCAAATCAAAGCACTTGGCCATATAAAGTACTTTAAATGTGACCTGACTTGTCTATTTTGTATAAATGTGAACCATTAAGATAAAAGTGACCTTCCGGGAAGTGTGACTAGAATCGACCCCAATCAGCCTACACAATCCGCACAGATTATTGACTGGAATCTAAACTTTTCACTCAAAGGTAATTTTCTGACTCTAGAGTTAATCCCTGTTTTATTATACATGTATATGCACTTTTTCCAAAAGTAACGTCCGCTTGGCACCTGCTAATACTGTCTCTCAAACTTTGGCTGTATGGAATTACAAGAAGGTCCCCTTTATCGTGACAGGTCAAAATAGTCATCAAAAAACATTAGACAAGAGACACTCATAGTAAATTATAACGTCGATTTCTATCAAAAATCTCGTATCAAAGCTTGTTTAAAGCTGTACTTACGATTTTTTTTACAGAAAAGCGACGATTCAGCTATCTGGCGACATCCGATAATGCATTCTGTTTGCAGAGGGATTTCAAGGTGGATTATATATCGTCGCTTTTCAACAACAACAACAACAAAAAAAAAACAACTCGTAACTGCAGCTTGTTTTAAGCTACAGTTACGAGTTTTTTGTTGAAAAGCGTCGCCTTTCAACAAAAAAGAAACTCGTAACTGCAGTTACGAGATTTTTTGTTGAAAAGCAACGACATGTCACACTAAATCAAAGTATTGGGTAGAATGAGAGAAAAGATTTGCTAGTCTATCCAACATTTCACTTCTTATATAGTTTTTTCACATATGGCTAGGTTTTTAAAAGGTATTCGAGCCACCTCTAGATACCATATCGTCGGTGTAAATGCAAAACCTCGTATGTCGATTCTTGCGATTTTCAAAGCACACACTTGTGTGCCCAGTCTAGACAATTCTCACAGGTTTGATATACTTTTGCTAATCAGTAGTAATGATACATTATTTGTGAACACTATGTCCAAATTTCAAGTAAAACCTTT
Organism: Fragum sueziense; assembly: GCA_963680895.1. Classification (NCBI taxonomy): domain Eukaryota; kingdom Metazoa; phylum Mollusca; class Bivalvia; order Cardiida; family Cardiidae; genus Fragum; species Fragum sueziense. The sequence goes on along the minus strand of OY804605.1, from coordinate 45,259,428 downwards.
CAGTTTGGGAAAAGTTATTACACTCCCCCCCTTTAAATTTTCCAAAAACGAGATACGAGGTTTTGCATTTACAAAGACGATATTCTTCTTGCATATTCCGAATCATCCGTGGCACCGGAGATTGGTGAGGTTATCCAGATTTTTAAAATTCAGATAATCTCGTAAGTTACCATTGTCACGGGAATCGCACAAATCAGTCAAAATTGCACGAAGTGAGAGTTATTTAATGAGACGAGAAGAAAGAAAAAATGGAATTGTAAATCTATCAATTCAAGTAAAAACCATACTTTATGGGTACTCGCTTTATATCATTTGAAGAGAAGATTCTAGAGTGAAGTTACATTAAGGGATTTAAAGAGCAATGATGGACTTTTAAGACAATTTTAAATGTTATTCGTTCCTCTTTAAATGAAGCCCTTGTCATATAAAATGTATATGGACAGACATCAGATAACTGACAAAATCAATCATCGTGATTGAAGCTGGTGAAACTCACGATTTTAATTTCAATTTCATCCGTTATATTGCGTGTTATTTTACCCTTATTCTACTCTCTTAAGAACAGAGCACATTCTCTCTTCATTCTATTATGATATAATGATGTCATATTTGATGGTTAATCAATAGACCTCGGCTTTGGAGAGTACCCTTATTCTGGTGCATACCTCGCACGTACAAGATCATTGCTATTGAAACTAGCTCATTATCAGATCTTACGGTGACTGAAAGGTTGTACACCCCTATAGAGATCCACGATGTCGGAATTGTTCGGGCGACGTCGTAAACATTGGACGGATACAAACACATGTTTACAAAGTCACACGCGAAAATTCGAAGTCCTACAATTTGTATACCCTGGTTCGAATCTTGCAGGCGTGAGGCACCTGCAAAATTAGAACCAACACATGCAAATAACAGTATTACGGATTTCATTTGACCCGACAATTACCTTTTTTCAAAATAATATTATGTTCATATTTCGGACGCAGCGTAATATTCTTCAAAAAGACTTGTATCATAGTACGCAGATCACAGGTTTACAAGAAAACATTGATGAATTGTTATTTAGAGAATACCCAGGCGTGTAATTTATGATAAAAAAAGCTGAAGCTGCGCCACTTGAAATGAAATCTGTAATAGTTTGGAGTAAATAACAGTAGTTTGGAGTAAATGGTAAATGGTAAGCACGTGCCGTGATATCATCACCGGACTATAGGCGATCGATAAATATACCAGTTTATAATTAAAACCCGGCTTCATCGTGATAACATATCTGACATGATTATTAGAAGGCAGCGCATGAAGAGACACCCCGTTGATTCCGAGGATGGATGTTTTCGAAGAGTGAAATATTCGAAGCAAAAAATATTTTATATCGTCCCTTTGCAACTCAGATATAGCCCTGTCACAATATTATGGCACTTGCTTACAATTTTCACCTATGTAAACAATTACAATGTATAGTCTATCGGTTATTGTCCAGCAAGATTAACCCGGGACATCTGCATATGTAATGACCCCACTTCGGCTTTGTTTTGTTAAGACGCTCAACTAACGGACTTTCCGCACGAAAATTAAGTTGTCCCGGGTTAATCTTGCTGGACAATATAACTGTAGACTTGTATACAAACTCTAAATAACAAATACATAGTTTTAATCTTTACCAAACTATTTATCGTGAGTTATACGGGCGAATTAATGCCCTAACTCGCTTATTCTCGAAAGAGAAAGGGTTTGTGTTGGGCCAATTTTCATCAACAAGCAGTATAGTGTTTGTATACAAGTCTACAATTATAACCGATAGACTATAAAGGCGTTCATAATCTCACAATAATTTGGCATGCGTTGGTTCGAATCTTGCAGGTGTGATACACTTGCAAAATTCGAACCATCACATGCAAAATTAAAGTAATTTAAGGTTTGATTAATTTTATTTTTATATCGGTAAACACGTGCCGTAATATCATCACCGGACTATAGGCGATCGATAGATATGCCAGTTTATAATTAAAACCCGGCTTCATTGTGATGACATGTCTGACATGATTATTAGAAATGTCACTGGTGGTGAACTAAAACAATTTTCGCTACAACAAGGTATAGATATTTTGCGTTTAAATGTGAGTTTATAGTTCTTTTTCTAATGACAATGGACTTGTTCTAAAAACAGACCTGGTTTACCGTTTTGTATTGACAAAATGTCGGCGTTGTTATAAAATCTCGTAACTACGGCTTCGACAAAGCCGTAGTTTCGATATTTTATAACAACACCGACAGAATACATTGAAAAAAAAAAAAAAAAAAAAAAAAAAAAAAAAAAAAAAAAAAAAAAAAAAAAAAAAAGAAAAAACGTCCCTCGCTTTGACGAAGTTCCCCACCAGTGAATGCAGCGCATGAAAAGACTACCCGTTGTTTCCGAGAATGGATGAATTCTACCTGCTATAACTTCGAAGTTAAAAGAATCATTTATGTCGTCGCGTTTCAACAAAACCCTCAAAGATGCAGTGTAAAACAAGCCGCAGCTGCAGTTACGATGTTTTTTAAACAAAATCTAGGGTATGACAGGAGGGAAATATGGAGGAATAAACAGAAAAATATCGTTGTTTTTATAACTCGAAAATCCTGTAACTGCAACCTACAGCAAGCTGCAGTTACAAGATTTTCGAAGAAAGGTGATAACTTTATGGCTTTTTATTTTCTGCAGTGTATTCCGAATGGCTTGCCACTTAGGATGGCAAAATCAGGGAGAAAAAGCTGGTTATCAGCATTTTCTCCTTTTCTCTTAATGTTTTCCAAATGTTTTAATTTGGGAACGTGTTTAAGTCCCAACAATTTAACAAACCAACGACAGAAAGAGATTATTAGATAATTTGTTGTCATTTATGCTCTATAATTACACTGTTGCTATGCCAATTCAATGATAAAAAATAAAAAAAGGTAATCAACGATGTTATTTGCAAAAATATCGCTACTCCAGCTTTAATCAAGCTGGAGTTACGAGGTTTTGCAATAACACAGACGAAGTGTCTTTCTCTCAAAATGCCAACATCGTGATATCAGTTGAAACAAGAGTAGAGAAATAGATCTACTATGTAACGTTATGAGGGTATCTGGTATTTTAAAAGGAACATCACTTTCACAAATTAATTTCTTACAGTATGTCTTGATGCCAAGATGAGTTATTACGAGTACGAAGCGTATAAATGCTATAGGATTTTTTAAGTTGTTGCTGATAAGCAAACGAAACGCCTTTAAAGCTGAGACAAATTTGAGAAATTCCATTTACACCTGAACTGCTGTATAATAAGTTGAATATCCAGAAAAAATGAATTTTCGTAATACTTTGGATTGAAATTTTCAGAATTATCATTCATTGAGAAGATGCACTCTTTCAGTTTAAACTAAAACTTAAATTTATGAGAAAATATCAGCGAAATGTTTATGTAAAGACCACAACCCATCTTTAGATACCAATCACTTCCTGCAAATTTTGGCGTCATCCAACGGAAATAGGGCGATCGTATATCCTCGTCAATTTCCTGAGGACATTGGTGGCAATGGAAACTGACGAGGGAAATCCTCCAACATTTCTGAATGACAACCAAGATGGCACGAAATGTTTACTATCTAATGATGGATGCAATACCTCAAGGTAAGACCTGGGTAATGGGCTATGTGACCAGTTATGGAACGAAATCTGTATGGTGTGAATAGACGATTTCAAGGGAAGTAATTTTCATTGCTCTCAAATTTTGATTTCTTTTGGCTTTCGTTGCTTTTATTGCCACTCTTCATATAATTTAGAAATATTTTCACAAAACTTGTTTAGAATATTGCCCGGAAATCTGCGCACGCTCACTTATTTCTGTTGTTAAGGGGGAATGCTCCAGTTTTTCGGAACACTCGGACATTACTGTAGTAAATTAAATGTTTCGTACCAATATGTTTCGCTACCAGATTTTCAATAATATAACGCATCATTACAATTTACCTTTTTCGACGGTAAAAGTGTATTTATTATGCGAAACTGATTTTCTCAAGATGAAAATCGATTATTTAGAGCAAGACAGTCGTAAGTGTGTATGCAGTTACCACTGTTTTGTGTCATTTTATTAGTGTGTAGCTGATAAAAATTGCCGTAATTCACTAATTAGTGCGCTGACCTATACATTTTCTTTTTGAATTATTACCAGGACATGTTGCTTAATACAATTAGGGAGTTTTATCAAATTCCATTATGTAGAACTTGAAATATTTCCAAAAATATGCAAATTTTGACATAAAACACCCCCAGCTTCGTTGATCTAACCGAACACGTGAGCATGCTGTTTTATACATTTACGCATTTATAATAGCATATATTTTGGGTTTTCAATTCGTATTGAATGTAAGACATTACTTTAAATCCGTTTTCGGGACTAAACGATGAATATACAGCTTTTTATTAACATTTTAGTGACCTTGGACAGGTGCCAGAAATTGTGCATTTTTTCGCTGTAGGGGTATGTGATACGAGTTCCTATAAAATTCAAACAAGATCGCTGACCACCCACTTTTATTTTATTTTTCAATTGGTAATAACATGTAATTTCAACATACAAAATATAAATAAATTCTATTATTGGGGAAAAATTAGGAAACTGGAGCATTCCCCCTTAAACAGGCGATATTGCATCTAACGGTACTTTAAAAAATACTCGGACTCACGGACGTTATGGAATAAGTCGAAATATAACGATTATCGGAAGTGCATTACCCAGGTCTTACCTTAAGATAAATTAGTCATTAGAACAACGTGGGAGCAGCCTGCGCCTTTGCGTTTGTAGAATGTCTTAATTGGGTTTCTAGCTTTATTTCAGAATCAATTGATCTTTTTTCATGCATCCAAGCTTTAATGTGCAGCGGTTAATTTAGAGATAAAAGGAAAGGACAAACATATTTGCAGCTTTTCAACCTAGTCAAAGCAGAGTAATAAATTAGGAAGAGTAATGACTTTCTAAAATTGTTATTTCAAATCCAAACCCTATGATGCGGGTGCATATTTAAATTGTAACAGTGAAACAATTCCAATGAGTATCCACAACAAAGGGTTTGGTAAACGATAAATGAAAACTGTACACACTGGTGGTGAACTCGGCCAAAGCATGGGACGCTTTTTCGCGATCATTGTATTCCGACGGTGTTGTTATAAAATATCGTAACTACGGCTTCGATAAAGCCGTAGTTACGAGATTTTATAACAACACCGACGGTTTGTCAATACATATCGGTAAACCCTTTCTATTTCTAGAACAAACTCACATTTAAACGCAAAATATCTGTACCTTGTTGTAGCGAAAAACGTCCATCGCTTTGGCCGAGTTCACCACCAGTGAATACGTCCTCTTATCCGAAGCTCTGTGTTAGCATAAGTCTGGCTTACCTGCCCCTAAAACTGCGTTATTGGGTCAGGCACACACCAGTAATGGCGACGTCCATTGCGCTGATATTTTATATATTTTTAACTCTAGCAATAAAAGTTTTACTTGACCGAAACGCTAACCCGAATAAAACGGTTTTAAATTATGTACATGAAAACTATATCAACGCAATTTGGATCCCTTTCTAATTAGTAGTCTGATTACATCAGTGGTTAGAGCGTCTGCCTAGTGTTCTAGAGGTCCCTGGTTCGAATCCCATGAGTGATACATATTTTAGCCACACCCCTTTTCTTTTTACATTTTTCATACCAAATTGTTCTACAGATTGTAAGGACGTAATAAAAACACAATTACCAATTATGTTTTAATAGCATCTTAGCGATTTCTAGAATAGTTTGGTTTGAGAAAATGTATTAAAACAAAAAGTAGACGAAAAACATTTGCCCAAAGTGGGATTCGATCCCTGGACCTCTGGAGTCAAAGTCAGACGTTCTACTACTGAACTAATCAGACTACTGGTGATATTGCTTCCAAATTGCCCTCATATAGTTTTCATGTACATAATTTAAAACCGTTTTATTTCGGGTTAGCGTTGAGGTCATGTAAAACTTTTATTGCTAGTATTGAAAATATACCGAAACCTATCTACTCTTCTAATGACCCTTCTTTGCTCACAAAATTAAAGAACTTTGCTCTTTATCTTTGTAATTAAATCATACCACTGGAGGCGGCCATGTTTAGTGAGTGCCTGACGTACTAAAATACATAGTACGACAGGGAACCAGACTATGTTAGCATGTGCAATAGTCTAAAATTACGATGTTTAGAAAAGAACTAATGATTTACAAGCAACCAAGCTGTTGCCAAAATATTAATCTATTCCCATATAACATTGACGTTCTAATATAGGATTTGAAAAAAATCATTGTGGGAAACGAATAGAAATGCTTGTGACATGTTTCTCCATTTCCAACAATGTTTTGGATTTGTGCACAATATATCTCAGAAATTATTGAGGCAAAATGAGAAAATGCTGAAAATCAGCATTTTCTTCATTTGCCTCAATATTTTCGAAAGACTTTTCTACAGTGATACCAAGTCTTGTTTGCCAGAGAATTATAAATCGAAGCGATGATTTTTGTTTTTGACGAGAAAAATGTGTATAGGGAACGATTTTATCGGATTAACCGTGACGTAATTCCGGACAAACAATAGTATTTCGTGGGTGTTGTTATAAAATCTAGAAACTACGGCTTGATTCAAGTCGTAGTTACGAGATTTTTTCAACAACACCGACGGTTAATCAAAACATAACGTAAAAGCCATTCTATTTCAGCACAAAATTCATTGCAATTGCTGTTAGTTTTGATGTTTGCTATTGACCAAAATTCATTGACCAAAATTTTCCCGGACTAAAACAGATAAAGATATGAAAAACATATAGGAAAAGAAATAAAAACAGAAAGAAAAAATATTATGATCCCTCGAGGTTTTCTATGTCATAATATACACATAGGCCTACAACCTCGACACATCCGGAGTTCGAGTAATCCGATTTTTGTTCAACTTCAATGAAATGATACAGGGCATTTTTTGCTCATCAAATGTGTACATAATTGAAATGTAGTAGGAACAGGACAGAAATTACTCGAAGCGATCAATTTCTCTCCTTTTTATAATATGTTTCAATGGCTATATTCATTTCAAAATGATTTTGTTTTATATTGTTTATACCCATTGATGAGGTAGCGACATCAATTTAACTTCCCTGTGCAGAGATTCGACATATCCGACGTTAAGTAGTATCAAATGTCTCGAAATTTGGTAATATTGATTATGTTGTCCACAACACATTTCAAATGCTTTCTTTCCTAATGATGTTTCCCTCACACATTTACAGATGATATAAAAGAATAGTCCGTGGGCCAGTAGGGGTCTGCACGCACCCCCTAAGGGCAGTCTGGGAGTGGTATAGAAATGTTCATTGGAACCCCCTGAGTAAGAATCAAGATGTTAACAGTCGATATCCTGGGATGCACTCGCCATTTCCGGTGGTTTTCAAGATGGCCGCCATGAAAAAAGACAATTTGACTTGGTATCTAACATCAGCAGCCTAACATTTGTTTTGCGTTGTAAGATCATATTTTAAGGATGATTGAGTGTGGAAAAGGTCAGAGATGTGTTCTCATGTTAAAAAGTGGCTCATTAGCCATCTCGTATGCTAGATTTTTTTTCAAAATGGCCGCCAAAATCGCAAAAAAATCAATAAAAATGTCAAATAATTCTCGTTTGTGGACATATTTTGGTTTAAATACTGTGAATTTTATGTTTTAAGACTTAGATAAACATTTCATGAAGTAAATGGGAGCATTACGGAAAAGATTTTTGAAATCGTTACCGTATAAATGGCAATAAAACACAATTAAGCACAAATCATCAAGTATATAATAGCGATATAAATTATGATTATTATTAGTTCTTGGTGAAAAACAGCTCTTATTTATAGCATTATTTTGATAAAGCTATGCTTTCCGAGTAAATTGTTAAATTCACATTGATAACGATTCGATTTTTTTTATTACATTGACAATAAATATGCTTTCAAAATGGCCGCCAAAATCGCAAAAAAATAAAAATATAAATATGAAAAAAATCTTCGTTTTTGGACATGTTCTGGTCTAAACGTTGTAAATATTATGTTTAAAGACTTTGGTAAACAGTTCATAAGATAAATGGTTGCATTTCGAAAAACAAATTTAAAACCATTACCGTATAAATGGCAATAAATTACAATTTGGCAGAAATCGTCATGTATTATTATTTTCATAAATATTGTTATTATATTTGGTCTTGGTGAAAAGCAGTTCTTTTAGATTGCATCTTTTGACAAAGCTTAGTCTTCAGAATATTTTGTACAATTGAAATTGATTATGATTCGATTTTTGATTACATATGCCATAAATCGGCTTTCAAAATGGCCACAAAAATATATAAAAAATAAAATTGTAAGTAATTCTCGTTTTTGGACATCTTCTGGTCTAAATAATGAAAGAATTATCTTCTAAGACTTAGATAAGCAGTTCATGAATTAAATGGAATCATAACAGATAACAAAAAAAAAAAAAAGAATAAAGCTTTGAAAGGATTGCCATATCAATGGCAATGAAATACGACTAAGCACAAATTTTATAAAATAGTATATACCGTAATTATTCTAATAAATGCCCATATTCTAATAAACGGCCATCCCCCAAATCTCAGGTGAAAATCTACTCTTTTCAAGCCCAATTTTAGCGAAAAGGGTGATTCTATTAAACTCCCATCCCCGATTCCGGATTAAAATAATGTAAGTCATAAACAAAGATCATTTCCAAAACCAGTGAAAAAGAGGATGTCCAGCCCTCTGTCTGTTTTAAATGAAGGAAATAGATTAAAAAAATCGTATTTTGCAGTCTTTATAACGAAACTTTGCCAAATTTGACTTGGTGAGCTTTGAATGCATGATTTAACACTTCATTCGCAAATTTTGTCTAACAAAATTAGAATACTTCTAATTAACGCCCACCCCCCCTACTTTTCCATCAACCATGTTTATAATAAACGCCCGGGCGTTTATTAGAATAATTACGGTAATTTTGATATACAGTGTCATTATATTTTGTTCTTGGTGAAAAAACGGCTCTTATATAGCACTATTTTGACAAAGCTAAGCTTTCAGATAATTCTTTAAAATGAAATTTCTTATGAACCCACTTTTGAGTATAGATCCAATTAATATGTGTCTTTTTATGGGGCAAAACTCGAATATCAAGCAGACTCTGGTAACTTGGCATCTAATTTCACATCTTTTAAAATGACAAGTTTAACCGTCCTAATGAAATTTGAATTGCGGAGGAATATACTCCCTTGAAATGCATATTAATTATCACCAAAGAATATAAGATGTCCCAAACATTTAGATAAAGACCTCAACGTATCCATGCTAATAAACAATAGTTGAATGTGGCTTATTCTTTTTTTGTACTCTAACACGTACCATTAATCCAAAATTGCCCCAGAGAATAATTGAAATTGCTTAATATGTATCAGAACAGTTTTAATGTATAATGTTTGATATTTGTAGAATGGTAAAAATTGAGATTTTAAATATATCCATGTTATCCAATCGAACAACGTGAATGATTTTTTGTATAAACCTGTGTGACGGTTAAATTGATAGCGACTTACTTTTGGTAATAGTTTGTCAAAAGAATATAATAAACTCTTTATGTTTCTCACAATGGCTTGTATTGAGTCATGGTCATGATAATGACAATGCTAATATCATCTTTATGCGTCGCATATTCCATCATGATTCCATTTTCAAATTAAGTGAAATGTGGGGAAACATTTTAGACTCCATGTAGGGTGGGGTAATTAAATAAAGGGTTTGTAATGTCCATTTCTTTTTTCTTCTTCTTTTTTTCAGATAATCGGTTTAACTGAATTAGTAGTTGAAATGAACTGTATCTTGAGTGCAAAAAACAGAATTGATTCCTATAAAGCACTGACACATCATGCAATAGCTTCTTTGTTACTTTCAAAAGACAAATTTGCAATTTGACTCAGTATACAGATAAAGAATACTTTGTCTGAAGCTCATATTCAAATTTAAATTTTCAAATTTCTTCAGCTGTTTTATCTGAATTCAATTGAGTCGCACATGGAAAAATATTTAGGTTAAGGACAATGCTCGCTATATATATTCTGATTTTTTTCGGGAGATAGGGCGGAGCCTAGTAAACGGTTCATTACATTTAAGCTTGAGGAGAAACAGCCTTCTCGCTTAGCGGTACATCGTCGGTATTATTGCAAAACATTATAACTGCAGCGTGAATCAGGCTTTAGTTACGAGGTTTTATAACAACTCATTTTACAATAGAACGTTCTTTCAATTTCGAAATGTGTTCATGCTCGTGCCGCACGTTTTTCTTTTATATCAACCAAGATATCGAGAAGTAAACTCGTCGAATAACCTCTTCGCTTAGCCACACCCTGTGAGGTGAATAAAAATGGATTATACTAGGTTTATTGAATAAGATCTTTTACACATTTAAATATAACTGCATTTATTCTTAATCTCTCTGGATTTTTGTTAATCTTTTCTGACTTGTTTCTTACTTGTTGAGTGGTACGTCGTAGACTTCTATGGGTCCTCCTGTTTCTATCTTCGTTGTTGTATGTGGTTTCGGCTGTGGTTTGTTAATTTTGCTAATGTTTATCTTTGGATATTTTCTTCGAAAACCAACAGTATGTACATAATACTTATGGAAACCTTATATTTATATATACTTTTATATCTTTATAGAAGTCGTCTTCTCACACATGCAGTCTACATAAATTATCAGACTTTCGGTGGCCATGTAACTCAAACTTTTGCCAAGTTTGTCGAGTTCTTTTTTGTTACTCCTGAGATTATTTATTATTGCAGCAGGTGTCCCTATACAATAGGGGTATGCATCAGGCGACTAAATAATCTCGTTCCAAATTCTAGGCTCGTTTGTTGTGTTGATCTATGGCATTCAGATGGCACTCACTGATATCAGACCTCACTCAGTCAATTCAAGTAAGCATTGGTCTTTCATGGTCTTTAGCTCTGGTGCGCCCATTTCCAAATGTAGAATTAATGCAAGAAGTTACACCCCGGACATACCCATACCAATTAATACCAAAAAGTCTCATGCAAATACATGTGACAAAGTTGTGGAAATTCATGCCATTGTACCCATTATATTGCACATAAAGCAAATCAAAATATACTTAAAACATTACAAATTAACATAAAGCGAATCATTGCAGTATCACAATGACATCAAACATAAATACTGCTTACAACCACATGTGAAGAACTTAAATGACAATTTCCTTCTTTTATCTTTTGCAACAAATTCCGCAAAAGTGATATCGGCTTCCAATAAAAACAAAAAGTGTTATTGTAAATTTTTATCATGAATACATGAGTTCTTAATGTTCTAAGTGGTTTCAACAATATCTATACACCTGTTGGATTAAGTAATTAATGTAGCTTAATATAATTAAAGTAAAATGTGCGAAGAAAGCACACATTTTAAACTTTGTATTCTTTATACATATTCTAAGATATAAAGCATATCTGCCTATAGTATGTTATAATCAAACCATTTTATGGCGTTTCAGTGCATTTCATTTGGAAAAGCACTTTAGGTGATTTGCATGCATAATACATCTCCTTATAACTACTAATCCAGTTAAAACATGTATCCTGAAAAATATAGAAATCGGGGTTACATAAATTTTGTGTTATTACGTCACTCCACTCGGAGTATCCTATAGTTTCCTCATATCTTGTTTTATTTTAAACATATGTAAATGGCCTTTGAATACATGGTAATGTGAAACTGGGAAATCATGATAGAGTATGTGACTTATTGGGATGAATTGTGCATTGTAATTATCATAAATATTACTTAAAAAAGGCACAATTTGAGAAATACGAAGTTTGTATCACATGTTTGACAGATATTACCAAGTGTATGTCGATATCCATGAAACGATAAATTTAAGGCTGATCTTATTTCATTAATCTTCATTTCTATTCTCAAATTGTTAAAATTCTTTAAGTATAAAATATAAAAAGCATTTTGATAATAATAAAGCAATTTAAATATCTTTTCATTCTCTGTGACAATTTTGGATGAACAGTATGTGTAAGAGTGGAAAAAGGAAATACATACATGCATCTTTTGTTCGCAAGAATAATTACGGTAAAACTCTTTTCCGTAATATTGAGGACATTACATATTGTTTGATAGAAAATGATGTGAATTTAAAGGGAGTAATTTTCTTTCCAGAAAGGGATATCGATACTTTTAGCTTGTCATTTGAAACGATGTGACATTGGTGCAAATGTAGTCTTGAATTGCCTAATAAAAGATCACATATTTATGATATTTGTATTCAAAAGTGGGTTCATAAGCAATTTCATTTTAAAGAATTCTCTGAAAGCTTAGTTTTGTCAAAATAATGCTATCAATAAGAACCGTTTTTTTCAGCAAGAACAAAACATAATGACAATGTATATCAAACCTATATACTATTATATAAGATTTGTGCTTGATTGTATTTTATTGCCATTGATACGGTAATCCTTTCAAATCTCTATTCTTTTTGTCACCTGTTATGATTCAATTTACTTCATGAATTGCTAATCTAAAAAGATAATGTTTACATTATTTAGACCAGAAGATGTTCAAAAACGAGAATTACTTTCATTTTTATTGATTTTTCTTTTTTTACATATTTTGGCCATTTTGAAAGCCGATTTATAGCATCTGTAAGCAAAAATAGAATCATAATCAATTTCAATTTTACAAAATACTCTGAAGGCTTTGTCAAAAGATGCAATCTAAAAGAACTGCATTTTACCAAGACCAAATATAATAACAATATTTATGAAAATAATAGTACATGACGATTTCTGCCAAATTGTAATGTATTGCCATTTATATGGTAATGGTTTAAAATGTGTTTTTCGTAATGCAACCATTTATTTTATGAACTGTTTACCAAAGCCTTTAAGCATAATATTTACAACGTCTAGACCAGAACATGTCCAAAAACGAATTTTTTTTTTAATATTTTTTTTATTTTTTTGCGATTTTGGCGGCCATTTTGAAAGCATATTTATTGTCAATGTAATCAAAAATCGAATCATTATCAATGTAAATTTAACAATTTACTCGGAAAGCATAGCTTTATCAAAATAATGCTATAAATAAGAGCTGTTTTTCACCAAGAACTAATAATAATAATAATTTATATCGCTATTATATACTTGATGATTTGTGCTTAATTGTGTTTTATTGCCTATTATACGGTAACGATTTCAAAAATCTTTTCCGTAATGCTCCCATTTACTTCATGAAATGTTTATCTAAGTCTTAAAACATAAAATTCACAGTATTTAGATCAAAATATGCCCAAAAACGAGAATTATTTGACGTTTTTATTGATTTTTTGCGATTTTGGCGGCCATTTTGAAAAAAAATCTAGCATACGAGATGGCTAATGAGCCACTTTTTAACATGAGAACACATCTCTGACCTTTTCCAAACTCAATTATCCTTAAAATATGATCTTACAACGCAAAACAAATGTTAGGCTGCTGATGTTAGATACCAAGTCAAATTGTCTTTTTTCATGGCGGCCATCTTGAAAACCACCGGAAATGGCGAGTGCATCCCAGGATATCGACTGTTAACATCTTGATTCTTACTCAGGGGGTTCCAATGAACATTTCTATACCACTTCCAGACTGCCCTTAGGGGGGTGCGTGCAGACCCCTCCTGGCCCACGGACTAGAATTTTAGGCTAAAAATAGACTTAGTTCCACGTTATGTTATAAACTGTCTGTGTTGTTATAGAATCTCGTAACTACGGCTTGAATCAAGCCATTGTTGCGAGATTTTATAAAAAAACACGTACGAAAATACAATAATTTGTCCGAAATTACGTCACGGCTAATTTGATGAAACCGTTCCCTATATACATATATTCTCAAATGTCAAATAAGCCTACGCTATGAATGTATGCTGACCACGCCCAAAATATGCAAAAAAGGAACACAACGATCCAGTTTTGAATTCTGAGTAAAAAGCCAATAACATGATCTCTACTAACACAGAAATGCCTGCAAAATATTACGGATCTCATTTGACCTGGCACTGACCTTTATTCAAATTGTGTCCATATTTTGCATAAAGCGTAACATTCTTCAAAAGGACTTATTCTAGTACACAAATATAACTGATACACAAGAAAATATTACTGAATTGATATTTAAAAAAAAGCCCAGTCGTGTGATTTATCAAGGGCGGATCCAGAATTTTTTTCCAGGCGGGGGGGGGGGTGTCCAAGCCCAAATTTTTTTCCAGGGGGGGGGGGTCCAAACCCAAATTATTGATTAAAATGCAGTAAATATGTAATGTTACATTAAATTTATATAGTCAAAATGAAATTTTCGGTCAATGCCAAGGGGGGTGTCCAGAGTCCAGTTCCCCCCGAACCCCCCCCCCCCTCTAGATCCGTCCATGTTTATTATAATAATAAGCTAAAGCTGTGTCATGTGAAATGAAATCTGTAATACCTGTAAAGAGAAGTAAGAAGAAATTGCTGATAACCAGCAATGATTTTCTTCTCTCCCATCAAATTGGTTTTTTGCTATAAAACACAGGGGATTTCCATTTTTACATCACAAATTAATTGTTTCGTCTGCAACTTCTTTCAAATTGCATGTACGTTTTACTGTTCGAGACAGACTTAAACCAATGCCTCAGTCATAAACCCATGTCATGTTGATCCCGGATTATTCCGGCCGTTTTTGGCTGGCAAAGTACAGCAAGATCAATCCGCATATACGTGCAGTCTCGCCTTGCTATATTCTACCAGCTTGCATATAAGGGTTATTTTTTAGGGTGTCAAAAAGCGTCAATGTATGATAATGGGTTAAGCCGGAAATAATTTACAAATACAAGACAATAATTTTCTCAAAGACGAAGATAAAACAACAATAAAAACATAATAACAATAAACCAGTAACTCACATGTATTTCGCTAGTCCATATCAAACGCTACATAATCCAAGTTTCCAATATTTCCATATAACAACATCTAGACGATACGGCCAACGTTCATCGTTATATAGAAACATTCACGACAAATACAGCCTGATTATTTCAACATCGATTTTCTATTTTAGCACCACATACCGGTATCAGCGTTTTATGTCAGTGGTGTTTTTTTTTATATCGCTATTTTATTTGAATACATACATCCAATCATTTCCTTAAAAACCTATTTGGCAATTCGTAAATTCATCGTAATATAGAAACATTCACGACAAATACAGTCTGATTATTTCAACATCGATTTTCTATTTTAGCACCACATACCGGTATCAGCGTATTATGCCAGTGGTGTTTTTATATCGCGATTTTATTTGAATATATTCTTTCAAGCATTTCTTTAAAAAATTGTGTTGTTTTTTTTGCCCATTCTAAACAGCAAAATATTGGACTCACAATTTTACAGCGTTTTAACATTCGAAGAAATGGATGTTTATAAATGCAGGTACCTGTGAACAAAATGACACCGAAAATATTGAGACAAAAGAAGAAAATGCTGGTAACCAGCATTTTCTTCGATTGCCTCAATAAAGAAGAAACTGCTGGTAACCGGTATTAATCTTCATTTGCCTCAATATTTTCTCAAGCGTTTCCTATTAGGAAGTCGTAATAATTAGACTTAAGATTAAATATTGTTCCAACCATCAAGCAGGAAATCATTTAAAAACACAAGACAATAATTTTCTCGAAGAGGAAGATAAAACAACAATAAAAATATTCTAACAATAAACCGGTAACTCACATGTATTTCGCTAGTCCATATCAAACGCTATATAATCCAAGTTTCCAATATTTCTATATAACAACATCTAGGCGATACGGCCAACGTTCATCGTAATATAGAAACATTCACGACAAATACAGCCTGATTATTTCAACATCGATTTTCTATTTTAGCACCACATACCGGTATCAGCGTATTATGCCAGTGGTGTTTTTATATCGCTATTTTATTTGAATATATACATGTGCATCCAATCATTTCCTTAAAAACCTATTTGGCAATTCGTAAATTCATCGTTATATAGAAACATTCACGACAAATACAGCCTGATTATTTCAACATCGATTTTCTATTTTAGCACCACATACCGGTATCAGCGTTTTATGCTAGTGGTGTTTTTTATATCGCTATTTTATTTGAATACATACATTCAATCATTTCCTTAAAAACTTATTTGGCAATTCGTAAATTCATCGTAATATAGAAACATTCACGATAACTACAGTCTGATTATTTTAACATCGATTTTCTATTTTAGCAAAACATACCGGTATCAGCGTATTATGCCAGTGTGGTGTTTTTTATATCGCTATTTTATTTGAATACATACATCCAATCATTTCCTTAAAAACTTATTTGGCAATTCGTAAATTCATCGTAATATAGAAACATTTACGACAACAACAGCCTGATTATTTCAACATCGATTTTCTATTTTAGCATCACATACCGGTATCAACGTGTTATGCCAGTGGTGTTTTTTATATCGCTATTTTATTTGAATACATACATGTACATCCAAGTATTTCCTTAAAAATTGTATTTTTGTCCATATTCAATCGCAAAATATAAGACTTATTATTATTCTTATAGCGTTTCATACGAAGAAATCGATGTTGGAAAAGCAAGTATTTGTGTACAAAATGACGGTGAAAATATTGAGACAAAAGAAGAAAATGCTGGTAACCAGCATTTTCTTCATTTGCCTCAATATTGAGGCAAAAGAGGAAACTGCTGGTAAACAGCATTTATCTTTATTTGCCTCAATATTTTCTCAAGCGTTTCCTATTTGGAAGTGATGGTAAATAGACTTAAGATTAAATATTTTTTCAACCATTAAGCAGGAAATAATTTACAAACACAATACAATAATTTTCTCAAAGAGGAAGATAAAACAACAATAAAAATATAATAACAATAAACCGGTAACTCACATGTATTTCGCTAGTCCATATCAAACGCTATATATAATCCAAGTTTCCAATATTTCTATATAACAACATCTAGGCGATACGGCCAACGTTCATCGTAATATAGAAACATTCACGACAAATACAGCCTGATTATTTCAACATCGATTTTCTATTTTAGCACCACATACCGGTATCAGCGTTTTATGTCAGTGGTGTTTTTTATATATCGCGATTTTATTTGAATACATTCGTTCCTTCAAGTACTTCCTTAAAAATAAGGTTTTTCCCATCCTAAAAAAACGCAAAATATTGGACTCCTAATTTTATAGCGTTTCACACGAAGAAATGGGTGTTAATAAATACAATTGTTTATGTGTGAGATGACAGAAAAATTTTGAGACAAAATAAGAAAATGCTGGTAACCAGCATTTTCTTCATTTGTCTCAATATTTTCTCAAGCGTTTCCTATAAGAAGTTTTTACAGTTAGATTTAAGATTAAATATTGTTTCAACCATCAAGCAGGAAATCATTTACAAACACAAGACAATAATTTTCTCGAAGAGGAAGATAAAACAACAATAAAAATATAATAACAATGAACCGGTAACTCACATGTATTTCGCTAGTCCATATCAAACGCTACATAATCCAAGTTTCCAATAGTTCTATATAACAACATCTAAATGATACGGCCAACGTTCATCGTTATATAGAAACATTCACGACAAATACAGCCTGATTATTTCAACATGGATTTTCTATTTTAGCATCACATACCGGTATCAGCGTTTTATGCTAGTGGTGTTTTATATCGCGATTTTATTTGAATATGTACGTCCAATACAAGCATTTCCTTAAAAATCGTGTTTTCCCACCCTAAACTGCAAAATATAAGACTTATTATTCTTATAGCGTTTCAAACGAAGAAATAGATGTTGGAAAAGCAAGTATTTGCGTACAAAAAGACACCGAAAACATTGAGACAAAAGAAGAAAATGCTGGTAACCAGCATTTTCTTCATTTGCCTCAATATTGAGACAAAAGAGGAAACTGCTGGTAACCAGCATTTATCTTTATTTGCCTCAATATTTTCTCAAGCGTTTCCTATTTGGAAGTGATAGTAATTAGACTTAAGGTTAAATATTTTTTCAACCATTAAGCAGGAAATGATTTACAAACACAAGAAAATAATTTTCTCAAAGAGGAAGATAAAACAACAATAAAAATATAATAACAATAAACCGGTAACTCACATGTATTTCGCTAGTCCATATCAAAAGCTACATAATCCAAGTTTCCAATATTTCTATATAACAACATCTAAATGATACGCCGAACGTTCATCGTTATATAGAAACATTCATGACAACTACAGCCTGATTATTTCAACATCGATTTTCTATTTTAGTATCTCATACCGGTATCAGCGTTTTATGCTAGTGGTGTTTTATATCGCGATTTTATTTGAATACATACATTGTGCATCCAATCATTTCCTTAAAAACCTATTTGGCAATTCGTAAATTCATCGTAATATAGAAACATTCACGAAAACGACAGTTTGATTTTTTCAACATCGATTTTCTATTTTAGCACCACATACCGGTATCAGCGTATTATGCCAGTGGTGTTTTTTTCTATCGCGATTTTATTTGAATACATACATTCAAGCATTTCTTTAAAAATTGTGTTGTTTTTTTTTGCCCATTCTAAACAGCAAAATATTGGACTCACAATTTTACAGCGTTTTAACATTCGAAGAAATGGATGTTTATAAATGCAGGTACCTGTGAACAAAATGACACTGAAAATATTGAGACAAAAGAAGAAAATGCTGGTAACCAGCATTTTCTTCGTTTGCCTCAATAAAGAAGAAACTGCTGGTAACCGGTATTAATCTTCATTTGCCTCAATATTTTCTCAAGCGTTTCCTATTTGGAAGTGATAGTAATTAGACTGAAGGTTAAATATTTTTTTCAACTATTAAGCAGTTAAATAATTTTCGAATACAATACAATAATTTTCTCAAAGACGAAGATAAAACAACAATAAAAATATAATAACAATAAACCGGTAACTCACATGTGTTTCGCTAGTCCATATCAAACGCTATATAATCCAAGTTTCCAATATTTCTATATAACAACATCTAGACGATACGGCCAAGGTTCATCGTTATATAGAAACATTTACTTAAACGACAGCCTGATTATTTCAACATCGATTTTCTATTTTAGCATCACATACCGGTATCAGCGTTTTATGCTAGTGGTGTTTTTTATATATCGCGATTTTATTTGAATACATACATCCAAATATTTCCTTAAAATCATAGTTTTTTTCCTATACTAAACCGCAATATTTTGGACTCGTAATTTCTTAGCGTTTCATACGAAGAGATGGATGTTAATAAAGGCGAAAACTGTGGACAGAATGTCAGAGAAAATATTGAGGCAAAAGAGGAAAATGCTGGTAACCAGCATTTTCATCATTTGCCTCAATATTTTTTTCAAGCGTGTCCTATTGGGAAGTTTGTTGTTTCAACCTATTGAGCGGAAAATAATTTACAAACACAAGACAATAATATTTCTCAAAGACGAAGATAAAACAACAATAAAAATATAATAACAATAAACCGGTAACTCACATGTATTTCGCTAGTCCATATCAAACGCCACATAATCCAAGTTTCCAATATTTCCATATAACAACATCTAGACGATACGGCCAAGGTTCATCGTTATATAGAAACATTCACGACAAATACAGCCTGATTATTTCAACATCG
Organism: Fragum sueziense; assembly: GCA_963680895.1. NCBI lineage: Eukaryota > Metazoa > Mollusca > Bivalvia > Cardiida > Cardiidae > Fragum > Fragum sueziense. The sequence goes on along the minus strand of OY804605.1, from coordinate 45,239,601 downwards.
ATTTTCTATTTTAGCATCTCATACCGGTATCAGCGTATTATGCCAGTGGTGTTTTTTTTTATATCGCGATTTTATTTGAATAAGTTCGTCCAATACAATCATTTCCTTAAAAATCGTGTTTGTATTTTTGCCCATATTAAATCGCAAAATACAAGACTTATTATTCTTATAGCGTTTGATACGAAGAAATCGGTGTTGGAAAAGCAAGTATTAGTGTACAAAATAACAGTGAAAATATTGAGACAAAAGAAGAAAATGCTGGTAACCAGCATTTATCTTCATTTGTCTCAGTGTTTTCTCAGGCGTTTCCTATTTAGAAGTGGTAAAAATTAGACTTTAGATTAAATATTGTTCCAACCATCAAGCAGGAAATCATTTACAACTACAAGACAATAATTTTCTCAAAGAGGAAGATAAAACAACAATAAAAATATAATAACAATAAACCGGTAACTCACATGTATTTCGCTAGTCCATATCAAACGCCACATAATCCAAGTTTCCAATATTTCTATATAACAACATCTAGACGATACGGCCAAGGTTCATCGTTATATAGAAACATTCACCACAAATACAGTCTGATTATTTCAACATCGATTTTCTATTTTAACACCATATACCGGTATCAGCGTTTTATGACAATGTGGTGTTTTTTATATATCGCTATTTTATTTGATTTCATCCATCCAAGCATTTCCTTAAAATTGTATTTTCTCCCATACCAAGCCGCAACATATTAGAATCCTAATTTAATAGCGTTTCACACGAAGAAATGGGTGTTGATGTGTGAGATGACACAAAAATATTGAGACAAAATAAGAAAATGCTGGTAACCAGCATTTTCTTTATTTGCCTCAATAAAGAGGACACTGCTGGTAACCGGCATTAATCTTCATTTGCCTCAATATTTTCTCCAGAGTTTCCTATTAGGAAGTCGTAATAATTAGACATAAATATCATTTCAACCATCAATCAGGAAATAATTTACAAACACAAGAAAATAATTTTCTCAAAGAGGAAGATAAAACAACAATAAAAGTATAATAACAATAAACCGGTAACTCACATGTATTTCGCTAGTCCATATCAAACGCTATATAATCCAAGTTTCCAATATTTCCATATAACAACATCTAGACGATACGGCCAGCGTTCATCGTTATATAGAAACATTCACGACAAATACAGTCTGATTATTTCAACATCGATTTTCTATTTTAGCATCACATACCGGTATCAGCGTATTATGCCAGTGGTGTTTTTTATATCGCTATTTTATTTGAATACATACATTCAACCATTTCCTTAAAAACCTATTTCGTAAATTCATCGTAATATAGAAACATTCACGACAAATACAGTCTGATTATTTCAACATCGATTTTCTATTTTAGCACAACATACTGGTATCAGCGTTTTATGCCAGTGGTGTTTTTTATATCGCTATTTTATTTGAATACATACATCCAATCATTTCCTTAAAAACCTATTTGGCAATTCGTAATAATCATCGTAATGTAGAAAAATTCACGACAACTACAGCCTGATTATTTCAACATCGATTTACTATTTTAGCATCACATACCGGTATCAGCGTATTATGCCAGTGGTGTTTTTTTTATATCGCTATTTTATTTGAGTACATACATCCAAATACTTCCTTAAAAATTGGGTTTTTTCTGCCCATACTAAACCGCAAAATATTTGTCTCCTAATTTCATAGCGTTTCATACGAAGAATGGATGTTGATAAAGGCGAAAACTGTGGACAGAATGTCAGAGAAAATATTGAGGCAAAGGAAGAAAATGCTGGTGACCAGCATTTTCTTCATTTGCCTCAATATTTTTTCAAGCGTGTCCTATTAGGAAGTTTGCTGTTTCAACCTATTGAGCGGAAAATAATATACAAATACAAGACAATAATTTTCTCAAAGACGAAGATAAAACGACAATAAAAATATAATAACAATAAACCGGTAACTCACACGAATTTCGCTAGTCCATATCAAAAGCCACATAATCCAAGTTTCCAATATTTCCATATAACAACATCTAGACGATACGGCCAAGGTTCATCGTAATATAGAAACATTCACCACAAATACAGTCTGATTATTTCAACATCGATTTTCTATTTTAGCATCTCATACCGGTATTAGCGTTTTATGCCAGTGGTGTTTTTTATATCGCTATTTTATTTAAATACATACATCCAATCATTTCCTTAAAAACCTATTTGGCAATTCGTAAATTCATCGTAATGTAGAAAAATTCACGACAACTACAGCCTGATTATTTCAACATCGATTTTCTATTTTAGCACCACATACCGGTATCAGCGTATTATGCCAGTGGTGTTTTTATATCGCTATTGTATTTGAATACATACATCCAATCATTTCCTTAAAAACCTTTTTGGCAATTCGTAAATTCATCGTTATATAGAAACATTCTCGACAAACACAGCCTGATTATTTCAACATCGATTTTCTATTTTAGCATCTCATACCGGTATCAGCGTTTTATGTCAGTGGTGTTTTTTTATATCGCGATTTTATTTGAATACATACATCCAATCATTTCCTTAAAAACTTATTTGGCAATTCGTAAATTCATCGTTATATAGAAACATTCACTTCAAATACAGCCTGAATATTTCAACATCGATTTTCTATTTTAGCATCTCATACCGGTATCAGCGTTTTATGCAAGTGGTGTTTTTATATCGCTATTTTATTTGAATACATACGTCCAAGTATTTCCTAAAATATCGGAGTTTTTTTGCCAATTTTAAACTGCAAAATATCAGACTCACCATTTTACAGCGTTTCATACGAAGAAATGGATGTTGATAAATCCGAGTATTTGTGTACATTTTAGTGATATTGAAAATATAGAGGCAAAAGAAGAAAATGCTGGTAACCAGCATTTTCTTCGTTTGTCTCAATATTTCCTCATATGTTTTCTATTTGGCAATTCGTAATTCACGACAACCACAGTCTGATTATTTCAACATCGATTTTCTATTTTAGCATCTCATACCGGTATCAGTGTTTTATGCCAGTGGTGTTTTTTTTATATCGCTATTTTATTTGAATACATACATCCAATCATTTCCTTAAAAACCTATTTGGCAATTCGTAAATTCATCGTAATATAGAAACATTCACGATAACTACAGTCTGATTATTTTAACATCGATTTTCTATTTTAGCATCACATACCGGTATCAGCGTATTATGCCAGTGGTGTTTTTATATCGCTATTTTATTTGAATACATACATCCAATCATTTCCTTCAAACCCCATCTGGCAATTCCTAAATTCATTGTAATATAGAAACATTTACGACAACTACAGTCTGATTATTTCTGGTAATTAGCATTTTCGTCATGTTTCTAAAATTTTCTTAAATGTTTCCTATTTGGCAATTCGTAATAATCAACGTAATGTAGAAAAATTCACGACAACTACAGCCTGATTATTTCAACATCGAATTTCTATTTTAGCACCACATACCGGTATCAGCGTATTATGCCAGTGTGGTGTTTTTTATATCGCGATTTTATTTGAATATATTCTTTCAAGCATTTCTGTAAAAATTGTGTTGTGTTTTTTGCCCATTCTAAACCGCAAAATATTGGACTCACAATTTTACAGCGTTTTAACATTCGAAGAAATGGATGTTTATAAATGCAGGTACCTGTTAACAAAATGACACTGAAAATATTGAGACAAAAGAAGAAAATGCTGGTAACCAGCATTTTCTTTATTTGCCTCAATAAAGAGGACACTGCTGGTAACCGGCATTAATCTCCATTTGCCTCAATATTTTCTCAAGCGTTTCCTATTAGGAAGTCGTAATAATTAAACTTAGATATTGTTTCAACCATAAATCAGGAAATAATTTGCAATCACAAGACAATAGTTTTCTCAAAGACGAAGATAAAACAACAATAAAAATATAATAACAATAAACCGGTAACTCACATGTATTTCGCTAGTCCATATCAAACGCCACATAATCCAAGTTTCCAATATTTCTATATAACAACATCTAGACGATACGGCCAAGGTTCATCGTTATATAGAAACATTCACGACAAATACAGTCTGATTATTTCAACATCGATTTTCTATTTTAGCATCTCATACCGGTATCAGCGTTTTATGCCAGTGGTGTTTTTATATCGCTATTTTATTTGATTTCATCCATCCAAGTATTTCCTTAAAAATTGTGTTTGTATTTTTCCCCAATATCAAATCGCAAAATATAAGACTTATTATTCTTATAGCGTTCCATACGAAGAAACCGATGTTGGAAAAGCAAGTATTTGTGTACAAGATGACGCTGAAAATATTGAGACAAAAGAAGAAAATGCTGGTAACCAGCATTTTCTTCATTTGCCTCAATATTGAGGCAAAAGAGGAAACTGCTGGTAACCAGCATTTATCTTTATTTGCCTCAATATTTTCTCAAGCGTTTCCTATTTGGAAGTGATAGTAATTAGACTTAAGGTTAAATATTTTTTCAACCATTAAGCAGGAAATGATTAACAAATACAAGACAACAATTTTCTCAAAGACGAAGATAAAACAACAATAAAAATATAATGACAATAAACCGGTAACTCACATGTATTTCGCTAGTCCATATCAAACGCCACATAATCCAAGTTTCCAATATTTCTACATAACAACATCTAGACGATACGGCCAAGGTTCATCGTTATATAGAAACATTCATGACAAACACAGCCTGATTATTTCAACATCGATTTTCTATTTTAGCATCTCATACCGGTATCAACGTATTATGCCAGTGGTGTTTTTTTATATCGCTATTTTATTTGAATTGATACATCCAAATATTTCCTTAAAAATTGTGTTTGAATTTTTGTGCACATACTAAACCGCAAAATATTTGTCTCCTAATTTCTTAGCGTTTCATACGAAGAAATGGATGTTGATAAAGGCGAAAACTGTGGATAGAATGTCAGAGAAAATCTTGAGGCAAAAGAGGAAAATGCTGGTAACCAGCATTTTCTTCATTTGCCTCAATATTTTCTCAAGCGTTTCCTATAAGAATTTTTTACAGTTAGATTTAAGATTAGATATTGTTTCAACCATCATTTAGGAAATAATTTACATATACAAGACAATAATTTTCGCAAAGACGAAGATAAAACAACAATAAAAATATAATAACAATAAACCGGTAACTCACATGTGTTTCGCTATTCCATATCAAACGCTATATAATCCAAGTTTCCAATATTTCTATATAACAACATCTAGACGATACGGCCAACGTTCATCGTTATATAGAAACATTCACGACAAATACAGTCTGATTATTTCAACATCGATTTTCTATTTTAGCATCTCATACCGGTATCAGCGTTTTATGTCAGTGGTGTTTTATATCGCGATTTTATTTGAATACATACATTGTACATCCAATCATTTCCTTCAAACCCCATCTGGCAATTCCTAAATTCATTGTAATATAGAAACATTCACGACAACTACAGTCTGATTATTTCAACATCGATATTCTATTTTAGAACTACATACCGGTATCAGCGTATTACGCCAGTGGTGTTTTTTTATATCGCTATTTTATTTGAATACATGCATCCAAACATTTACTAAACAAATCGTGTTTTCTCCCATACCAAACCACAAAATATTAGAATCCTAATTTAATAGCGTTTCACACGAAGAAATGGGTGTTGATAAATACAATTGTTTATGTGTGAGATGACAGAAAAATATTGAGACAAAATAAGAAAATGCTGGTAACCAGCATTTTCTTCATTTGCCTCAATATTTTCTCAAGCGTTTCCGATAAGAATTTTTTACAGTTAGATTTAAGATTAAAAATTGTTTCAACCATTAAGCAGGAAATAATTTACAAATACAAGAAAATAATTTTCTCAAAGACGAAGATAAAACAACAATAAAAGTATAATAACAATAAACCGGTAACTCACATGTATTTCGCTAGTCCATATCAAACGCTACATAATCCAAGTTTCCGATATTTCCATATAACAACATCTAGACGATACGGCCAACGTTCACCGTTATATAGAAACATTCACGACAACTACAGCCTGATTATTTCAACATCGATTTTCTATTTTAGCACCACATACCGGTATCAGCGTTTTATGCTAGTGGTGTTTTTATATCGCGATTTTATTTGAATACATACATCCAATCATTTCCTTAAAAACCTATTTGGCAATTCGTAAATTCATCGTAATATAGAAACATTCACGACAACTACAGCCTGATTATTTCAACATCGATTTTCTATTTTAGCACCACATACTGGTATCAGCGTATTATGCCAGTGGTGTTTTTATTTATATCGCTATTTTATTTGAATACATACATCCAAACATTTCCTTAAAAAGTGTGGGTTTTTTGCCTATACTAAACCGCAACATATTGGACTCCTAATTTCAAAGCGTTTCATACGAAGAAATGGATGTTCATAAAGGCGAAAAGTGTGGACAGAATGCCAGAGAAAATATTGAGGCAAAAGAGGAAAATGCTGGTAACCATAATTTTCTTCATTTGCCTCAATATTTTCTCAAGCGTGTCCTATTAGGAAGTTTGTCGTTTCAACCTATTCAGCGGAAAATAATTTACAAATACAAGACAATAATTTTCTCAAAGAGGAAGATAAAACAACAATAAAAGTATAATAACAATAAACCGGTAACTCACATGTATTTCGCTAGTCCATATCAAACGCCACATAATCCAAGTTTCCAATATTTCCATATAACAACATCTAGACGATACGGCCAAGGTTCATCGTTATATAGAAACATTCACGACAAATACAGCCTGATTATTTCAACATCGATTTTCTATTTTAGCATCTCATACCGGTATCAGCGTTTTATGCCAGTGGTATTTTTTATATCGCGATTTTATTTGAATACATACATCCAATCATTTCCTTAAAAACCTATTTGGCAATTCGTAAATTCATCGTAATATAGAAACATTCACGACAAATACAGTCTGATTATTTCAACATCGATTTTCTATTTTAGCATCTCATACCGGTATCAGCGTATTATGCCAGTGGTGTTTTTCTATCGCTATTTTATTTGAATACATACATCCAAATATTTCCTTAAAAATTGTGTTTGAATTTTTTTGCCCATACTAAACCGCAAAATATTTGTCTCCTAATTTTATAGCGTTTCATACGAAGAAATATTAATATTTATTAATAAATGCAAGTATATGTGTACAAAAAGGCACTGATTTTTTTAAACAAAAGAAGAAAATACTTGTAATCAGTTCCTTCATTTGCCTTAATACTTTCTTAAATGTGTCCTATTTTAGCATTTCGTGAATCGAAAAATCATTTCGGCCAATGTTTATCGTAATATTGAAATATTCACGACAAATAGGCCTACAGCCTGATTATTTCAACATCGATTTTCTATTTTAGCATCACATACCGACACCATTATTTTGGAGGAAACGATGGCGTTGTATTTTTATTTTGTAATATGCTTTTATAAAGAAAATACTCGTTCAGGCCTTTCCAAAATGATATTTTGTATCAATACGCCACCGAGTTGTTCCAATTAGGGACGTCAGTCGAAACCAGACCTTTGGTTGGGTAACGGTTAAAAGCAGAGATTGTGTTCTGAGACGAAAAATAATGAATCGACTTTACAATTTTCTATCAAGTCGTGAAATCAGGAGGAACAACATACACTTTTATCATTGTTAATGGGCTAATTATATCATACAAGACCAATAATAAAATGTTTTGAAGCAGATAAGACAGAAAACATCAGGAAAGTTTTTGGTGTGATACTTAAAAGATTTATCACACCAAGAATAACCCTGGTATAACCGTGTTTGGCTCAAAAGCCTTAACGGATCTTTTTTACAGATCCTGGCTCATTTTTGTTCACGATGAAGACTTTTGCTGCAGACGCTAGATAAAGTAACAATTACAGAAACATTTGTGTAAAGAGAGGCAATAAGTTGATATTTGTTCCAAATAAGACTGTGTTTGTTTTTGTTCCTTGTGGGACTTGTTGTAGACACCAGATAAACATTTGCGAAGAAATAATTTTTGGGAAGCAAGTTTTGCAAAATTTACCATCCCTATGCAGCCACCTCTCTCTGTACTTTAACATTCTCTGCAAACCACACAACATCTTCCGGTCCTCCTCAATATAAATAGTTCTATCAAAAGGAAATGTCGATGAGGAAACAGTCATTCGAATATTCAATATGTAAGTCTGAAGTTATACATGTAAATATATGAAAATGAAACATTCAATTAATCATGTCTTTAAGAGAAGAAAAGACCGGCGTAGTAATTTGCTTCATTATGGTTCAAAGACCAGTCCAATGGCTTTCCTTGTAAATGGGTCAGTCAAGTTTGCTAAACTATGAAATATATTCAAAGCTACAAATAGTTAATTTACACAAACGATAAATATGCATGAAGGTTATGCTAAAAATAGATACAACAACTCCAGCATGGAATCAAAGTATTCAAGGTATTCAAATGGAAAATCAAAGTACCTTTTCAAAGTACTCTAAGTACTGGATAGACCTTTAAACTTTTTTAACACATTTGTTTCCCAACAGTACTTTCAGTACTTTGATTTGTTAGGCTAGCCCTTTCCAAAACGACAAAAGCTAGGCTTGTTCCAAATGAAAACATTTGGCGAAAATTAAATACACTAAAAGTCATGTTTTTGTTCGAAACGCACATCAAAATTTTCATGCCCACGACCGGGAATTGTATGACCCGATCTATTTTAAAACATCCTCAATTATTCTATTTTAACCCTTTCCCAAACAAGACCTGGTTTTGACGTCCCTTATAGAAAGTGCTTGAGAAAACATTGAGACAAAAGAAGAAACTGCTGATAACCAGCAGTTTCTCCTTTTGTCTCAATATATTCTGTGCTATTTTGTATATAAATCTCTTACTTTTTGACATAAATTTTGTCGCCTGTGGAAACTTTTAAATAGGACTGCCATAAAATGTTGTTGTTTGGGAAAGGGTTAAACATGACCAAATTGAATTCGGTTTGAAGCAGAGAAGGTGGTAAAAGTCAGGAATTTGGTTGATGTGGTAGACATGATGCGCGTTCTTTAGAGCGAGATTTTTCCCCAAGATACAGTCGACACTCGTTATCTCGACATCGGATAAGTCGAAATTCCGCTTAAGTCGAAGTGAAAGTCATGTCCCGTCCTCAACATATGGATATCAAAGTGTTTCATCAAAATAATTTCGAAGCAAATACAGCCATTGAAATTTAGTAGGAAAAGGATAGAAATTGCTCGTATCGAGCAATTTCTTTCCTTTTCCTACTATATTTCAATCATGGACACATATGATGCCCGTCAAGAATGGTTAGATATCGTTTTCATCGAAAATAATCAAAATCGGATGAGTCGAACTCCGGATATGTCGAGGTATTTTGACGGCCCCTCTGACTTCGACACAACGAGAGTCGACTGTACATGTATCTTGACACTTCTTGAGCTTTTTTTGTGAAAGTTATTCAGAGCAAGATTTTAAAGACGCTCAATGGGAGGCGCCATTTATCATTACTTCTTGCTGAACCCCTCAGTCAACTCTGTAGAAACAATATAAGAGAGATTTGACTAAGTTGTTCCGAATGCTCCATGATTCATAAATCGCAGAGTTCCAAATGCTCCATACTTCATGAAGATGACGTCATCATGACGTCAATTGTATGAAGTATGGAGCATTCGGAACACCTCTGTCAAAATCTAGATCTTACAAACGCTTTATCTAAAACATCTTAAGAAATCTTAAAAAATCTTGATCTTTAGAACGCACTACTGTTAAACATCTGCGGATACAAACGTTATGAAAAACCAAGTAATTTTTTCCTTGGTCTCCAATTACTTTTTGCATTAGCTGATTTTTGAAATAACACTCATCAACTTAGTCCCGATATGATTTTAAGAAACGTATTTACAAAATTAACGCTTTATGCACGAACAACGAAATCATACGCCCTTGATTTTCAATTTTCTAAACAATCCTGCACACGTTGGTTCGAAGCTCGCAGGTGTGAGACATCTACAAGATTCGAATCATCGCATGCACAACCACATTAGTTTGGTGTTCGATAAGGTATAGTGCACATAGACACATTTTATGAACTTATCGTGGCTTTTCAACGACAACCTCGTAACTGCAGCTTGTTTTCGACGAAAAAAAGCGCTATGGCATAAAATTGTGACCGTACTATGGCAGTGGCCCAGAAATTACGTAAACTCGAACTGTTACATATTTCTGTGACGTAGTTATTTTATATAAGACAAACAGTTTGCACAAAACCCGCGAAATGTCACTTAACAAGTAGCGAGGATAGGAAAATGTCTTTGTACTTGTTAATTTAAACAAATTAGCATTTCCTTATATAAGAAGCCTATTCATAACAAAAGGACAATTCCAGAGAATTACAAAACCAAGACTTTCATACAAGCCCAGATCACATTACCTACAGTCTAATTTTGATCCACGTGGGTATCAAATGCCAAAAGGGGCTTTGAGACAAATATATATCCTGATCAGCTTAAGAAATCACTATAAGAGTTGGATCCTGATCACGCTGTAATAAGATACACGCCGATCTGGAATCATTGTAGTCAAAATACCTTGGCATATGTTTCGACTTATAAATGATATTTGACAATTATTGATGCTCATCAAGCACACCCATAATCGAAATATAGCAGAAAAATTGAAGAAGTTAATCGAAGCGAACAAGATTATATTCTTTTCCAATTTCATTCAATTGACTATATTTGCCGGTATTTCGAAATAATTGCTGATACCCATTCGTAAGGGCGGGCCTTGTATTGAGGTTTCAGCACTCTCGAGGTTTTAACCTGTTTTCTTATAGCAAACAAAGTTTTCATTTGTGACCCGTCACGCTAAAAGGGACCTTATCCGAACTCCAAAAATCCCTATTTTGACAAACTTGTCAGACCCAGCACATGTCAACCAGATCCCGTATGCAAAAAAAATGGACATATATTGAGATAGGGATAACTTTCCGAATTTAGAAAATTACATAAAAGTGAAAAGTGTCGGCCCTAGTCAGGCTGCGCGGACTGCGCAGACTGACTAGGGTCGATATTTTTCACACACCCGATAAGGTCTCTTTTAGCGCGACGGGTCACATTTTATTGTGCGAGATATGATCTACTAGTTTGGTCACATTCAAATGTCCATCAGTACCACAAAGAGTACATACGAACTTGAAGAAATATGCTCTTGGAAGACCGAAAATATCGCGGAAAAAGCTGATTGAGAAAGCGGGAGAGAATCCAAGCTACAAGTCACAAACATTTCAGAAAATCTTCAATAATTTTGTTAATACTGGACCGATTATAGAGCAGAGAAAGTGAACTGACATCACGCATTAGATAGACTTTGTATATATTAAAAAAAAAACCAGCAGATAAAAGAGTTATTGAAGGTCAACCAACATTTTGGATGACCTTCAATAATATTTTTATCAGCTGTTTTACATTTTTAAAAATCCATCATATCCGGCTTATTTCTGGAATTTTTCAATCTTCTCTGCTTCAACGCGATTTCAAAGTGGTCAAGAATTAACAAAAATACTGATGACTTTCTGCAATTCTGTGTCACGTGATTATCCACCATGATCTGCGATAGATAGTCAAAATGAAAAGGCGATGTGATAGATGTCAATCGTATTGACATCTCGAGGGGCGATGTGATCGCATTGACAGCAATATTAACCCTTTTCCAAACGGCAAATTTTAAACTTGTCCAAATTCAAAGGTGTTACAGACGATAATATCAATTGCACGGAATTTTACATTATTATGTGTTTTTGTCTGGAAAACATTGTGAGAAATGAAGAAATTGCTTGTCACAAGCAATTTCTTCATTGTCCACAATGTTTTCCCAAGCCCTTTGCTTTAGAAGAGTCAAAAAGAGTCACTGTGGTGATGGGTTAAAATAATAACGAAAAGATATACTTTCCAACTCAAACGAAATTTATTAAAAGAAAGCCGTTTACAACCGTGTAAAAACAACATTTAGCCCTTATGTCTTCATAAAGGTCTCCAAGACGTTTCGTTAAGTGCACCTCTGTTCTTCAACGTCCAAATATACTCTGGAAAGAAAAAGACAGTTTTCATTAAGGTAGTCCACCTCTAATAGGATGCACACGTCGTCGGTTTTTTTGCGTGCGAACATTCGTAACATTACCGATCTATGTAACACTTGCGAATTAAGAAAAAACACGATCGATAACATTTCCACTAAAATATGTTTACGACGTCGCCTGAAAAAAAAAAACCCGACTTCGCATAAAATCTAATTAGGGGTAGACTAACATAAGCTTTTCCCAAATTAAATTTTTTTTCGATATCCCCAATAGAGACAACTTCAGAAAATATTGGGACAAAAGAAGAAAATGCTGATTATATCCTCATTTCCATCCTTTGTCTTAATTTATATTCTATACTACATTCATTGTACACATATCCTATATTTAATCGAAAACCGTTTTGTTGTTTTCAGAACTTTACAAACCAGTCAAGTCCGAAATAAATTTGTGACGTAGCACAGAAAATATTGAGACAAAAGAAAAACATGGTGGTAAGTCTATTATTCGGAACGTCAATGCCAAGTCTTAAACCTTTCTCAAACATCAAACATTTAGGATAGTCCAATGTGAAAGCTGCCGCAGACGACAAAATAGATGTTGATAGATATTAGATTTGTGTCAAATATTGCAAAGAAAATATTGAGACAAAAGGAGAAAATGCTGATTATCAGCATTTTCTTATTTTGTCTCTATGTTTTCCCATGCTGTTTCAATTAGGCACGTAAAACCCAAGTCTTGTTTGGAAGACGGTTGAGCTAATGGCCAAGTTCATTCCCGAACGACGAGGCATCTTTAACGCATGTAAAAGAAAAACATTTAGAAAACATTGAGACGAAAGAAGAAAATGCTGGTTTACAGCATTTTCTCCTTTTGTCTCAATATTTTCTATGCCATATTGTAAACAAAGACACCCATTCTGTCGTCTATAGCAGATGCAAACAGTCTCATTGAAAAATGATTAAAGGATTTAGTAATCAGAATTAAGCAAAATAAGTTCGATACCTTTAAGTTCCTCGCATGTTCTCGAGTTACACCCACCCTCGCCGCAGCACGCAAAACACGTGTCTGTTGAACGTTTACGGTCCAAAATACCGCATAGATTGGGATCAGGCTTATCATGGCAGTAATGGTAATCCAATAATACCCTCTCCATTAATAGGTCGCATACCTAGATGATAAACGAAATAAAATTAAATAGCCTATAAAAAAGATAGACATAGATGGAAGACAGACAGATAGACGAACGGACAGACGGAACAAAATACCAATGCGGATTGGGACCAGGCAGTGGAAAACACCAGAAAATTGCTGAAAGTTGTAAATTGTTTAAAATTCAGAAGATAAAATATGTCACATATTCAATAGATCTATAATTATTCACAATTTTCTTAAGTATTGTCGTATCACGTGATTCTCCGTCATGGTTAATCACAATTAGCACGAATTTTTGTACATCGTCGCCTTTCAACGAAAACCTCGTAACTGCAGCTCTTTTTAAGTTGCAGTTACGAGGTTTTCGATGAAATGCAGCGATATGATTTTCATACTAATATTTTGAAAAAAATATGAATAGAACAAGATGTGTTTGTGAAACACAAATGCCCCCGAAAATGGTTATTTGTCTAAAATGTTAAGTTTTCGTGGAGTAAAGGGTTATTAAGGGTTAAGGGATGACCTTGAGGAAGAGGTCAAATTGCATGGAACAGATAGATATCATTGAAAGGAAGTTGCATACCAAATTTGAGCTTTGTATGTCAAATACCTTTGGAGAAAAGGCAAAGGTTAAGTTTTCGGAGTAAAAGGTTAAGTTTTCGTAGAGTAAAGGGTTGATAACGGTTAACAGATGACCTTTAGGAAGGTCAAATTGCATGGAACAGATAGATATCATTGAAATGAAGTTGCATACCTTTGTATGTCAAATATTTTTGGAGAAAAAGGCAAAGGTTAAGTTTTCGGACAGACAGACGGACAGACTGACAGACGGACGGACAGAGAGACAGACAGACGGACACGAGTAAAACAATATGCTCCCGATTTCTCGATACGGGGGCATAAAAATAGAAATATATACTTTTGGTTCCTTCCATCAAAGACATGTGTCATTTAGTAAAGGGCTAGAGGGAAGTAGTGCTAACCCCGACATTGACTATTTTTGACTCCCCTAAAGGAAAAAAGGATTTTCGAAAACATTATGGTAAATGAAGATATTGCTTGAAACAAGTAAGTTCTTAATTTACCATTATGTTTTCTTCTTTGAAAGGCCAAGAAAACGTAAAATTCCATTCATTTGAAATTGTCGTCTGCAGAATCCTTAAATTCGGACCAGCTTTAAATTTTGCCATCTGGTAATTGATTTAAAATGTACCTTCAGTTTTTCGCATCTAAATCCGTATTTGTCTCCCGCTGTCGTCTTTCTTGTATAAGATAAACAGATCTGAAAAACGAAAAAAAAAAAAAAAAAAAACAAAAAAAAAACATACCAAGGCATCCATTTTCTATAGAGGACCAGTTTCCCTTAAGGCTTAGTAAATATACTTGTTCTCGTTTTTGGTCTTACATTCTAAGGAATAGTCCACTAATCCTGGCCCTGGTTTCTCGAAATAACTTAAGTACGTGTACTCACACGTGGGTACATGCTAAACTTCAATGGAATACTCTCTAACGTATTTATATAAGTGTATTCGATTGAAGTTCGCGTGGAATTCGTGTGATTTGAGTACGGTGCTCAGATTTGAGTCTAAGAACGTACTTAAGTTTTTTCGAGAAACCGGTGCCTGGTCTCCAAGGCAGGGAATCCCGTGACAAGACAACAGTCATGATTGCTGAAAAATACTCAATGATTCTGTAAACGGTTTGAATTTGTTTTAAGCAGAGATGGCGGATTACGTTAGGGATTTGTTGGATGTGACGGATCTTTTAAAGATCCACACCGTCGAAAAAACTCCAACAATTTTGTCTTCACTACTTCAAACTGTTTGTTTCCTTTTTCCTGAGTCAGTAACGTATAAAAGATTCATTGGGGATTAATTCGGGGATTGTTGTTGTAGTGTAGGTCATGCCCTGCCATGGTTGGGTTCGGAAAAATTCGTGAGGAAACTGATGGAAATGAAACAAAATGGGAATATCATTTACATTGTCACTGTGACAGTAGTCTAGTGTTGCACATTTTAAAGGCTTGTCTACTAGTCCTTTGTCTACGTTAGGTTTGAAGGAGTCGAGCAAACATTCATGGGAAAAGAGAAAACGACGTTAATGGGACATGCTTATTTACCTCATCACTTTGACAATAGTCTAGTGTTGTACATTTTAAAGGAACGTCCACTAATCTTTGGTCTCCCTTGGTTGTAAGGAATCGCATATTCATTGGGGGAAAAAGGAGAAAACGGCGATAATGGGACATGTTTATTTACCTCGTCACTTTGACAATAGTCTAGTGTAGTGCATTTTAAAGGGTCGTCAACTAATCCTTGGTCTCCATTAGGTTGTAAGGAATCGCAACTATAACATTGTGATGCAAGCGTTTCTGTAAAAAAGTAAATAAACAAATCACAACCGTTTTCTGTATCGCTGTGGCAATTTAACCCTTTGCAAAACAACAAATTTGTTGACCACACCAGTTCAGAATGAGTTGCAGGCGGGTTCTATGGCATGTTTCATGATTGTTTGAGAATATTTATCGACCAACTTTTAGAAACTCCGTAACAAATAGGTTTCAATACTGTAACAGTAAGCTTGTCCGTGATAGACAAAGTTTAATTTAGCATTTTACCAAACCTGGCTTTGCCGTCTCAAATAGAGACTTCTTTGGAAAACATATACCGTAATTATTCTAATAAACGCTCATATTCAAATAAACGCCCATCCCCCAAAACTTGGCTGAAAATCTGTGCACTTCAAGCATAATTTTAGCAACAAAGGGTGATTCTAATAAACGCCCATCCCCTGATTCCGGATTAAAATAATGTAAGTCACCAACAAAAATCATTTCCCAAAGCAGTGAAAGAGAGGAGGTCCAAACCTCAATCTGTTTCCGATGAAGAAAATGTATCGAAAAAACATTGTTGCAGTCCTTACAACTAAACTTTGATAAATTCGACTTGATTTACTGCAAGTCAATGAAGTGACACCTGCTCCCCAAACTTTGACTAACAAAATTATAATACCTCTAATAAACGCCCACCCCCAATTTTTCCATTGACCATGTTTTTAATAAACGCCCGGGCGTCCATTAGAATAATTACGGTACATGCTTTCCATAAAGCGATGACCAATTAATTAATGTGTTTTATAATAATAACTTTGTCGTCTACGACTTCTTTCAATAGGGAACGATTTTATCCAGCTAACCGTGACGTAATTTGGACAAACAAACGTATTTCCGTAGATGTTGTTATAAAATCTCGTAGCTACTGTTTGATTCAAGCCGTAGCTACGAGATTTTATAATAACACTTGCGGTTTATGAAAATATCACGACAAACCAAGTCTATTTCAAGCACAAAATTCTTTGCCGTTTGAGTCATACACAAATATCGTAAACGTTTGGGAAAAGGGTTGACCAAAATCGTTTAATTTACTCAAAATTCCAAGAAAAACGACCTCACTTTATAACAAAAAACAAACAACAACACGAAACTTTCTTTATACAGAAAATGTTCAGCGTTTCGTATAGAAGACACATTGAATGGGAAGTTCCTATTTTTACAATATTTGGCACTCTCTTGCACACGGTTCATTCATTACATTCACCTCTGTAGTTGGCTCAGAGAGTATTGCGTCATAAGCTGCTAGATTACGTCACTTTATATCACATCAAAATGGCAATAACAAATATTTTTTTCTTTTCCGAAGTCCAAAATATTTCATACTTCACGTTGCTTAAAATTCAACCTCATTTTCCAACGATAACAATTTAAAAAATTTAAATTGATGTCATTCATTTAAGGGCGCAGTAATTTTTCTGTATATTTCATTCTGATAGGGAACGATTTTATCCAGCTAACCGTGACGTAATTTCGGACAAACAATAGTATTTCGTAATTGTTGTTATAAAATCTCGCTACTACGGCTTGATTCAAGCCGTAGATACGAGATTTTATAACAACGCCGACGGTTTATCAAAACAAAACAGTTAACTGAGTCTATTTTTAGCACAAAATTCATTGCCATTGGTAAGGAGGCTTGAGAAAATAGTTCCATTGTATATGGGTAAATTCATCAGTTATAATGCCTTTCAAATGTACCTGGAATCATAATTTCTTTGTCTACTTTATTATGTTACACATGAGACAGTTGAACAGTAATAATACACGTTTTCCTCGCTTTGACAAGATTCTTGTCAAACATGGCGTAAGCCCGTTGCAGAGATGTATGTGAGAGTAACGAACAACAACTCTGCTCGGAGATTGAATATTTGGGTGAATCGAGCAAGCGCCAATTTCTGGCATTTCGGTTACTCAAATAGAAAAACAAAGCCGCGGATTGTTTGGGATAATGATTAATGCAATTTATCTTTCCTCGACCAATCAATTTCCCTGTGACCGTTTTCCCTTTTTATCATTTCATCTAGTACACTAGAAGAAAACATATCAAACAAGTCAAAGTTGAAAGTAGAAACGAAAAACAAACAAACGCCTTTAAAATCTTTCTCTAAAGAACGCTTTATCTTATAAATATCTTAAGAAATCTCAAGATATTTCAAGAAATTTCGCTCTAAAGAGCGTGCCTCAGGTTGGATTTAAAAGCTTCAATGGACTTTTTTTCCAGGTGATGGCTTCTTTTGCTCAGAATTTGTTAAGTCTTAGGTCCTACAAATCTTGTTTGACGCCCCGAACATAAGATTCTTAGGTACATTTTCAGGCAAAAGACTAATATAATGGTAACCAACAATTTCTCTTTTTGTATAAAGTGTAATATTTTGTCTTTGGGGGAATTTTAAACCCTTTCCCAACTAAGACCTGGTTTTGACGTCCCTAATAGAAAAGGCTTGGGAAAACATTGAAACAAAAGAAGAAACTGCTGATAACCAGCAGTTTCTTCTTTTGTCTCAATATTTTGTATGTCATATTTTACACTAAATTTGTCTTTAATAACTTAAATTTTGTCATTTAAGGAACTTCAAGGTTTTGAAGTGGATCGCCCTACAAATTCGCCGTTTGGGAAAGGATTAACGTAGAAAACCCGTAATGAGATTGGCGCGACGTTGGAACTATTCCGGCGACGTCGAAAACATTTACGTGTTTACGACCGCGCTCGAAAAGGTTCGGATACGTAATAGCGACGCCGCTCGAAAAAAGCCTATGTTTTATGAATCTCAAAATGGCCGCATTACGGATATTCTACCTTAATCGATTTCTGTACATTGCCACCTCTTGGCGTCAATCAAAAGAAATGAATTTGGAAAAAAATGTGGATTTTTTCTACTTGGATAGTCTTTAAAATTTATATTTTCATTTTTTGAAATTGTTGTCTGCAACATCTTTGAATTTGGGAAAGTCTAAGTTTTTTATTCGTGCGGTAAAGGGTTTACGATCAATCAATTTCCATACGGCCATTTTCCCCGAGCACATACGATATCATTTTTTTCTCGTGTATCATCTATGATAATTAGAAATATAATAGCAGACGTGCGGTCTTGTATACTCGTGACCATGGCGACGCTTTTAATAACTTTGTCAACATTATTGAGAAATGACAGATTTGCAACCTTTTAACCTTATCACAAAAAAGAACTGATTTTCACGTCCCTAATATAATAAAAATTCTTGGAAAACATTAAGAGAAAAGAAGAAAATGCTGATAATCATCATTTTCTTCTTTTCTCTCAATGCTTTCCGAATAAAAAATTCCCATTTCAAAAAATCAGCATCAATATTGTCTTCCACAATCCCGTTTTATTAGGACTTCACAATTTTTTTTCATAGTTAAGGAAAGGGTATGTACATAGGCTACATGTATTTTGTCGATATTTCTGAGAAACGACAGACTTTTGACCTTTTCAACTTTCTATATTGGTTAATGAAGAAAAATGATATGTTTCATGTATTTCAAGAAAGAAATCTTTTCCTCTCTTGTCATTATGTTGTGTTTCCACTGCCGATCAGCCCTGTGTTAAGACAAAACGTTAGCCGTTTCATTCGGAATACTCGGTCAATTCTGTCAATTTTGTGTCAAAGAGGTTGCGACTGTTGCTAACGTTAGCTACATGTAACGTTTTGTCTTACTGTGCGCAGGGCAGATCAATTCGATCAATTCAATCGCAAATTAGTCCTCCGATCGCACCCGGCCAAACGACGGCTTCTCGATATCCGTCGCTATTTAAACAGCGACATCCAAATATCAAAGAGCGAATTTTCATAAGAGAAGACTCGCAAAAATGTGCTGTTGAATGACCAAAATATCGTAGAACGTGCCAACTAGGAGGAAAGTGAAACACGTGACTCGACAATTTAAAAAAAAAGTATCAATAATAGGAAACGATTTTATCCAGTTTACCGTGACGTAATTTCGGACAAAACAATAGCAGTTCCGTCGGTGCTGTTATACAATCTCGTAACTACGGCTTGATTCAAGCCGTAGTTACGAGATATTATAACAGCACCGACGATTTATAATAACATAACGTAAACCGAGTCTATTTTTAGCACAAAATTCATTGCCATTGTGATATTACTGTGCCAATTTGAATTTGGTTTGAAACTGAGAAGGTGAGAAAACAGTAGGAAATAGTTGGATGCTGTGGGTATTTTATAAATCAGCTGATGATCAAGTGAATTTTCAAAATGCTGAAAAATATTGGAAAAAAAAAGACAGAAGAATTTGTTTTGCGCCATTTTCATCTTTCTCCAAATGTTTCAAAAAGCTTTCCTATTAATACCGGTAAGACAAGCCTACGTCAAAAACAGGACTTGTTTAGGAAAGAGTTAATATTGGTACATTTCACCCTAAGGAAATTAAAATCTTCCAACATTAAAGGCTATTTAAAAGCCACTGATATATTAAAAGAATGATTAAAATATTGCCATTAATCCTTTCCCATAAAAGCTTCCATTTGAAGCATGAAGCCATTCCATCTATCAATAGATACAAAAAACTTCGTGCAATCCAACTTCGATCTCCCCTAATTTCCATGACAACGAACATTGGCAAAGGGGATCTGGATAACCTCGTCAGTCTCCGAAGTTTCACGAAGTGTTTGGTATCTCCTATTGTTGGGTGGAATACCTTAACCCTTTCCCAAACAAGACCTGGTTTTGACGTCCATATTAGAAAAGGCTTGGGAAAACATTGAAACAAAAGAAGAAACTGCTGATAACCAGCAGTTTCTCCTTTTGTCTCAATATTTTCTTTGCCATATTTTACACAAATTCTATCTTTAATAACATCCATTTTGTCTTTTTGTGGCAGTTTTTGGAGTGGATTACCCTAAAATTTTGTCGTTTGGAAAAGGCTTAAACAGGGCAACAGATAAAAGGGAGTGAAGACATTCTCAATTTGTTATTTCGAATCTAAATCGTATGTTATGCAATCATTTGAATAGTCTTGATGAGAGGGATATAATGAGTAACAATAATTGTTGATGAACAATATATGAAATATATGTAATTCATTTTGAAAAGCATCCATTCCATCTAAGTTTTTGTTCTGTCTTAACCAATTACCACACAGTGACACTTTTTGACTCCCCAAGATATAAACGCATGTGGAAACATCATGGAAAATGAAACAATGCTCATGGCAAGCAATTTCTTCATTTTTCCACAATTCTGTCTTCCAAAAACGACCAACGACCCTTGACTTGAACTTGTCGTCTTAACCCTTTCCCAAACAAGACCTGGTTTTGACCTCTCAAATGGAAAAGGCTTGGGAAAACATTAAAACAAAAGAAGAATCTGCTGATAACCAGCAGTTTCCCCTTTTGTCTCTATATTTTCTGTGTCATATTTAAGACAAATTCCATCTATGATAACATCCATTTTGTATTTTGTGGTAGTTTTTGAATCTGATAACCCTAAAAATTTGTCGTTTGGGAAAGGGTTAACCATCTTTGAACTAGGAAAAGTCTCATTTTTTCAGTTTGGTGCTGGGTTAAACATCTTTGAACTAGGAAAAGTCTTATTTTTTTCAGTTTGGTGCTGCGTTAAACATCTTTGAACTAGGAAAAGTCTTATTTTTTTCAGTTTGGTGCTGGGTTAAACATCTTTGAATTAGGAAAAGTCTTATTTTTTCAGTTTGGTGCTGGGTTAAACATCTTTGAACTAGGAAAAGTCTTATTTCTTCAGTTTGGTGCTAGGTTGAACATCTTTGAACTAGGAAAAGTCTTATTTTTTCAGCTTGCTAAAGTGTGTAAAGTGAATAAAGTGAATAAAAGTGTAGACTCACCTGAGCCGATACCACAAAGTCTCTTATTGCAATCATCCCCACTACTGCAGCATCTGTTGATAAAACATAGGCGCGTTCTTTAGAGCGAGATTTTTTACGATTTCTTAAGATGGTTTTCATACAGCGTCTTCGAGACCGAGATTATAAGCGAAGTGTTCCGAATGTTCCATACTTCATACAAATGACGTCACCACGACGTCATTTGTATGAAGTATGGAGCATTCGGAACTCAGCGGTTTGTGAATCATGGAGCATTCGGAACAACTCGGTCAATTCTCTCCCATATAGATTCTACAGAATTTACCGAGGGGTTCCGAAAGAAGTATAGAGCAATGGCGGCTCGCAGTGATCGTCTAAAAAATCTTGCTCAAAAGAGGGCTTTATCCTAAAAGATCGTAAGAAATCTCAAGATATCTCAAGAAATCTCGCTCTAAAGAACGCTCTTCAGATATCATTAGTGGGAGGTCAAAAGCTCGTAACTACAGCTTGAATAAGCTGGAATTACGAGGTTTTGACCACCCGCCGACTATAATTATGTCTCATAGTCATGATTTTACATGTGTACCTGTCTCATTTTCATGGTTTTGAATGTCTCATAGTCATGATTTTACATGTGTACCTGTCTCATTTTCATGGTTTTGAATGTCTCATAGTCATGATTTTACATGTGTACCTGTCTCATTTTCATGGTTTTGAACGTACTTGTACATTTCTTCGTATCGTCTGTCTGTCTTGTTGTATTTTTACCAAGTCTTTTTGTGTGAGTCAGTCTTACGAGTTCTGTTTTTAAAACCCTAATCTAATGTTTTGGACCCGGACGCCCTCTATCTGTCCGTCTTTCCGTCCGTTAGCATTTTTGTGCCCGCAAAACATATAGATTTAGACAGAATTTGATCAAAATTGTTACAATACATCTCCTTGGTGTCTTATAGTACAAACTGTTTACTTAATTAAGAATCATCTGCCCTTGAATAAAAAGTTGCCAATTTTGTTATTTTTCTTTTACATTTAGGAAAGGGCTAATCTAACTTACCTTGAGCATGACTTCAGATCGCCGTCATCTCTCTTTTTACCAAACACTGTACTACTGGAGGCTTGACATATCTGAAACATTGTAGATAAACGATAAATGTGAAGATGGAGAAATCCAAAACACTGTGGCAAAACTATAAATAATAAATAGAACGCGTCTTGCCAAACACTGGACTGCTGGAAGCTTGACATATCTAAAATAATGCGGGAAAACGAAAAATGGGAAACTTAAAAAACAGCATACATCTTTTACAGTTCGGTGAATAGATTGGCTATTATTATGAAGACGGAGAATACCGTGACATATTTTTGATATTCTGTTGATGCATGACAGACCTGAAAAAAGAAAAAGTAAAACCAAAGAAGACTAGAAATCGCCAGGAATGTGTCGAATGTGAAGTTACTTTAAAATATAGCTAATAAAAAATTATGGACGACAAACCAAAATTTCGTCAATTAAACTTTTTTATCAGCTTCAGCTGTTCTGTATAAAAATCTAACACACCCAGCAAATTTTCGGTGTTTTTTTCTTCTGTGCTTCAAACTGAATTCAAATTGCTATTAATACAATTATGTGATTAATGAAACTTCTGTAAGATATTTGAGTCATAATCTGGAAGCATTGTCTTTTATCTTAAATGTTTCCAACAGGTTTTTTTCTGTTCGGGTCGTCAAATTTGGAATGCCTTATTCGCAAGATGTCTTTTTTCATCAACCGTTGAAGTAAAAATATCATCTCTGGCATTGACCTCTCTAGTGAAATGATTTTTAAAACGTTGAGCAAAAAGAAGAAATTGCTAAAATCAGCCATTTCGTATTTTCCCTTAATGTTTTCTTAGCTGTGATTTTAGCCAATTGCATCTTTATTTATACCCAGTTGTCATTCTCAGCAGATATTATATTGTAACTATCAAAAATGTTGTTGTTTTGGGAATGGGTTATGACGGTAACAGGTGTTACATTACATATTTTGTTATTGGGCTGTCTGCGGCAAACATCAAATGAATTACAAATAGTCATACCTTTACATTAATTTGAATCTGCAGGGATAAAGACTTTATTGAAATGTCATTGTTGACATGGCAACATAACGATGAACTTATTGTATTTCATTAGTGTAAACTATATGAATTCCTCCACCAATTGTGTTATTTAACGTAGCGTAAAACATACTCTATTTAAAAAGTAATAATAAACGTAGATAGGATGTATTTCAAAGGCTGCCTAGCAACTTGGAAATTTGAGTAAGCTTAACTACTCATTTAACATATTACAAGTCATATCATTGGAGATGGTCACGGAAATACTGCAGAGAATAACGTGAAACAAAAATTGCACAAATTCGTCAATGAATCTCTTAGTATGTGATAGTTTGAAGCAGAAAAGGCGAAACACGCCAGGAATTCGGTGAAGGTGAAGGATCTTTAACAACAACAACAACAACAACAACAACAACAACAACAACAACAACAACAACAACAACAACAACAACAACAACAACAACAACAACAACAACAACAACATCATCATCATCATCATCATCATCATCATCATCATCATCATCATCATCATCATCATCATCATCATCATCATCAGGAGACGGCCAACAAAAATTTGTTTGATCGTCAATAACTGATCGGCTTATGTTTATCCCTTTCCCAAACAAGACCTGGTTTTGACGTCCCTAATAGAAAAAGGCTTGGGATAAGATTGAGACAAAAGATGAAACTGCTGATAACCAGCAGTTTCTCCTTTTGCCTAAATGGTTTTTGGGCCTTTTTGTACACAATTCCTTATTTTATCAGCATCAATGTTGTTGCCTGCAGCAACTTTTGAATTGGACCATCGAAAATTTTGCTGTTTGGGAAAGGGTTAAAAGATATACCCTATCAAACAAACTCATGTCGTTTTCCCATTGACAATGCTCCAAACCGAACCCAAATTTATCTCAATTGCGTATGTATGTCAATTTAGCAATAGCATAGAACAATGTTAGTGAAAGTAAAAAAAATCGCCACAAAACTAGAACTGTCGCAAAGCGGACGAATACCCCCCACTAGGGCATTGTCACTGAAAACGTGCTATAGGTCAAAAGGTTTTTGACTTAGAGCACGGAAGCTGATTTTAAACAAAGTCTAATTGTGATCTTGACCTATGACCTTGGTGACCCTAAAAACAATATGGCACCTCCTTGGGTCCTGGGCAACAACTGTGTAAAGTTTCATGATCCTTGGTCAAACGGTTCTCGAGTTAGAGCACGGAAACGAAATTTTAAATTTTGACTACCCCCCCCCCCCAATCAAAAAGTTCAAAGTGGCATAACTCTGAAACTAAAAACTAGATCAAAATGAAAATTGCAGGTGCACAACTTCATATGATAGGAAACAACCTGATAAAATTTCAGCAAAATTGGTCAAAAACTGTGGGAGGAGAAGAGGACACAAAATTATGTCCACGGGCGGACGGACAGACGGAGGGACGGACGGACACACGGACGGACGGACGGACAACCTGATTCCAGTATACCCCCATAACTTCGTTGTGGGGGGGGAGGGGTATAACAAGCTGCAGTTACGAGGTTCTCTCTGAAGTCATCGATATGTTGTACTCACAGTTTTGTCCCGGCAACCCCCGGTATAATATATCTTCGCATCAGTGGTGATAAACTGGTCCATATAACAGCTCTGAAAGACGAATTGTTAGAAAAAGCGATGACTTCCTTTATCTTTAACCTTTGTCCTGCTGACTTTCAATGGATGAGTGTCAATAAGGCCCTTTCCGTGACCCAGCCCGATTTTCTTCTTTTTCGCCACACATGACCACTAACATATTGGCCTTATGTAGGCAAAGTATTGGAGCCTTAGTTTGGCATCTTTGCTAGCCAAGGTTGAACCCACCTACGTTTGTATTCAGAAACGACGTTACGTCATAGATGTCACCCTTGGCTTGCGAAGATGTAGTCTGGAAGATATCTTAAATCAAAGTGGATGGGGTAAGTCACCCACTATGTCATCAGATGGTAATCAATTTCTTATACAGGTTTACATGTTTTAAAACAATTCATAACTTTATACTTGTGATACAATAAAAAAAATATGCCGTGCACTTTGAATACATGTTGTCGTTTTTTTTATTCCATTGGATGCCGTGTACAGGAGATTACAAGGAGCATTAAACACGTTTATGATTTTTTTAGGATTTTTAAATAGACCAATTTTACGACAGACCACAACTAGCTTTTATTTCTCATTTCATTTGGTTTATCTTTCTGTTTGTGAATGAATATATATTATCATTGTTTGTAATATGATGATTTTTTGAAATGACTTTTGCAGATTTTGGATTACTTGCCCTTAATTTCTTGATGTATTTGAAACATTAATTACCTGCGTTGTTTTATCACAGGCAGTCAGTTGTGAACACAATTCTATGTTCGTGGCTCTCGTGCAGTGTCGACATCGTATAATGTTTGGGTTGGATTGACAAAAACCTGGAACAAATGTAAACAACCTATCATTAGCACCAAAGAGCCAGAGGCGAAATTTGGAAAGTGCATGTAATTCCTAAACTGTGTTACATTTCCATTCCAAATACAAACATAAGCATTTTGAACGGTTTGGAATTTTGAATTAGTGCATACTTACGGAATTGTTTGACAAAAATGTTCTAAATTACCTCCCGTGTGTATGAATATAGAGTTAAATAATATTTGTATGTTATTTTCTTCTTGAAGCATAATTTTGAAATCCAGCAGGGTGAATCAATTTTGTGAAGTATATCTACAAGTGTGTGTAAGGACCTCTATAGATACAAATGTAAGGCGAGAAATCTCCCTAAAAGACTCAAATGGAAAAGTCAATTTTCAAAACATGCAAATTGATAATGATTTTGAGCTGTATTGTTAGATGTATGCCTAAATCATATAAAAACCCATTTTGTACAATCAAAACGATTCGACATGTACATATAACTCTTGGTTTCTGTACCTACCCAGAAAATTACTTTTTTTTACCCCACCGGTATTCATTTAACCCAAAATTAAGTGTTCTATGGTTTTATTAGCAAGAATGTTTCTTTAAATGTAAAGCCAATTGTTGTTGAAATCATAAACCAGTTGTCGTTTTGTCCTTTATGCGCATGCGCATCAATGAAACGATTTTAAAGGAGAATCTTCCCGCCAAAAATATGGAAATTGGTATATGGGTACTATTTTTAGTATAAAAGTACGTTCCCCCCGTGACCCATGTAATCCTTCTTACCAAGGAAGCATATTGTCAAGTGACACAACATAATTATGTCAATGGGAAGCTGGGTCAAGGGGGGAACGATGTTCGCAAGCCCAAGGAAGGTGGGTATCCCTCGTTTTTAAGGGAAAATGCGCTTTTAAAAGTATTTCAATGATGCGCATGCCCAATATTGACAAAACCAAAGCTGTCATATGATGTCAACACTACTTATCCTTGCATCCGAAGAAAAAAAATTGCAAATAAAACAAAAAGAAACTTCATTTTACCTCTATGAATACCGGAGGCGTAAGAAAATGAAACCATTCACGCGGATATAAAATCAAGAGTTATCTGCACGTACATGTATAGAACTTTTTAAATGGAGTGAAATCGGCATCCGCTTGATTTATTTATCTACCTAACCAGTGAGCTTAATTTTGTTTCTCAATTTGTAAGTTTTAAAAATTAACCAATCGAGCTGAGCCTTTTAGGGAGATGTCTCGCCTTATCCATAGAGGTCCTTTGATGTATTTCGTATAGCTAGAAAGTGAGTTTTTAATGATGGGTCATATACCTTAAGACCTACAATCAGAGTGAATCAAAAGATTCTCTCCAGTTACGTTTAAAAACTTTACATTTTACGTTAAACCCTTTCCCAAATAAGACCTGGTTTTGACGTCCCTAGTAGAAAAGGCTTGAGAAAACATTGAAATAAAAGAAGAAACTGCTGATAACCAGCAGTTTCTCCTTTTGCCTCAATCGTTCCTATACATTATTGTACGCAAATCTTACTTTTATCAACATCCACATTATCCTCTGCAGCAGCTTTCATATAGGAGCGCCCTAAAATTTTATCGTTTGGGAAAGGGTTAACGGGAATCAAACCAGTTCTTGTTGAATAAATGATTGATTAGCATAGATCTAAATTAATATTATTAGACATCTTATCGAAAGCTGCAAAAATATTGACATTTCTCTGTTCCCTAAATGTTTCCAAAATCGTTCTCTACTGCAAATCATCATATAAAACAGTACAAATACACATAGACTCATTTCTTACCTAAATATGTTGTTGCGAAGACAATCAAAAATCCTGAAAAAGGATAGAAAATGGCATAATCACGGCGGGGAATCACTTAATAAAACAGTTACAGAACTTCCTCTATAGATTTGTTGCAGTGGTACAACACAATAATCTGATTCGTGTGCATATGTAATGGCCCTACATCGACAACGTTTTCTTAAACCCTTCCCAAACAAGGCATTGTTTAGATGTTCTTGATAGAACGAATTTTTTATATTTGGGAAATTTTAAGCCATTCCCAAATGACAATGTAATTTGACAACTCTAATAATAAAGGTTTGGAAAAAGACTGAGACAAAAGAAGAAAATGCTGAAGATCAGCATTTTCTCATTTTGCCTCAATATTTTCTGTACCATATCGCAAATTTCATCTCTCATTTCTTTTAAAGAGCGACCACATCAATAAAATCTCTTATGTTATCCCGCCTACTGAGCGTCTAACCAGTACATGTCTATCATACAGTTCATTTGTGAGTCAGTTAACCTCTTTAAGGTAAGTTTGGAGAGCGGCGTGTGACTTACAAAGTGTTTATTCTGCGACACCAAATGCCCATGCTTTGATTTAACATTTGAAACTGTCCATTCAGAATAACTTGCTATATGACTTTAAAACATAAGGCTAATTTTGCGAAAATGGTCATTACTAGTCAAAGGCATATATTTCTGACACGAAAACCAGTCAGGAAACTTACCCCGATTCTTTTATATTTTGTTCGGGAAAAGTTACTTTACAACATATATGTACATGTATGTAACAATAACATAATTCATTGGGCAGATAAAAACTAGCCCCTGAGTGCAAACTTACCCTAATGTATTACGGAGTACTTTTGGAGAAGACAAGATAGCTCATTCATTAGACAGAACTGTACTTTAAACCATTTCTAAATCTTTCACGTATGAACAGAATTATTGAATATTTTCTACAAGTCGTCGTTTTTCAACAAAAATCTCGTAACTGCAGCTTAAAACAAGCTGCAGTTACGAGGTCTTCGTTCAAAATCATCGAAGTGTTGTGTGAAGTGAATGTCCCTCCCTCCCACACTGTGATATTTTGACGTACATTACACTAACCTAGTACAAGTTTCATGTTTTTAGCACGATAATCGATATTGTCCGTAACTCCCACCAAACTTGTAAAAGTTTCCTGAAATAAAACCACAAAAAACAAATATAGTAGGAGCACCAGGTGTTCTTCTTTACAAAAATAAGTGACCCGACATACCAAAAAGGACCATCTGGGAAGTCAATAGAACAAGAAAAATTGAGCCGAGACTGTGGAAAAGGGCCCTTATTACAATTTGGAGTACCGTGTTTCAATATCAGATTGTGGCTAAGTGAAGTATGACCAGGTTCATTACTGATCTCTTACAATTACGTCAAGCCACGAAGATGCTAAATAGAACCACATGTTTCTTGATCAGAGTGCGTGTATACGCAGGTTGATCCGAAACAATATGTCTAAAAAGCCTTAAAGGACCATTTTCTAAATTGGGACTCAATTGTAGTCAGCAGATTTTGATTGGTTAGAATGAGTTTTACGTCCCAATTAACAGCTAAGGTAACATTGAGACGGTACCTCGGTTAAGTCTCACCCGAACGACTGGTGAGGCGAGGGTCGAACAAGCAACCCCTCTGTTACAAGTCCAGTACGTCACTACTGCAACTAATGCACCGTCGCGGCCAGACGAGGTCAACGGACATCGTATTTCAGGAATGTTCTTTTTATGATTTAAGGGCACCACTTGATTTATATTTAGATCAAATGTTGTATAATGATTCTTTTGTCAATACATCTAGAGCCACCGATTGGATAAGGGATTCTTGTGGTGGCTACGATAATAATAACTAGAATATCACTGAAAGTGATCATACCCTCCAAAAGCGCAGTTTTTGTGGATTTTGAGAAGTTGATTTCATTTGAACTAGGAGCTGTTCAATTGGGAAATAGAGCTAACAAAAAATCAACAGACCAAACAACACGTGTAAATGTTGCAAAAATACCAATTTTCAACAAAAGGACATAGCTCATTTAACAATCCCCAAGCCCTGCCCTGCCATGCTGATATTTTAAATTAATAAACCAAAAATTCACAACCATGTATTGAAGACAGTCAATCAAGGTACATTCCTGTAAGATTTGGTTCAAATTTACCGTATAATTGCTTTTTTAAAGAATTTTCTTATGATTTCGTTAAGTCTGTTAAGCCCAGCCATTACCACATTTTTTTTTGCAAATGAAAAATTCACGAACAAATTTTGAAATAAGTCACCAAATGAACATTCCTGCCAATTTTCGTAACAAAACACTGAATCAAAATTCACGATCAAGTTTTGAAAAGAGTAACCCAAGGAACATTCCTGCCAAGTTTGGTAAGAATTGGCTTAGTGGTTAAGGAGAAGATTTTTGAAGAATTAGCTGACAATTTCTCGAAGTCGGATTAGCCCCGCCCTGCCACACCCACATTTTTTAGCAAATGAAAAAACATGAATGTACATTGAATACAATCACTCAAGGGTCATTCCTGTCAAGTTTGGTTCAAATTGGCCTAATGATGATTTTTAAAGATTTTTCACATGATTTCTCTAAGTCCGATAAGCCCCGCCCTGCCATTCCCACAATTTTTGACAAATAAAAAATTCACGAACAAGTTTTGAAAAGTGTCTCTAAAGGAACATTCCTGCCAAGTTTAGTAAGAATTGGTCCAGTGGTTAAAGAGGAGAAGATTTTTGAAGAATTATCTAACGATTTCTCGAAGTCGGATAAGTCCCGCCCTGCCACGCCCACATTTTCTTTTGCAAATGAAAAAATCATGAGCATACATTGAGTACAATCGTTCAAAGGTCATTCCTGTCAAGTTTGGTTCATATTGGGTTGATAATTGATTTTTAAAGATTTTTCACATGATTTCTCTAAGTCCGATAAGCCCCGCCCTGTCACGCCCACAATTTTTGACGAATCAAAAATTCACAAACAAGTTTTGAAAAGGGTCACTTAAGGAACATTCCTGCCAAGTTTGGTAA